>JBCAUI010543470.1:0-40695 GCA_038406195.1 Haplosyllis anthogorgicola
TTCTTTTTCTGGGTTTAAAAATGTTTCATTCAGGAGAATAATGTCTATTTTACTCTGATTCCTATATAATGACTGCAGTAGGCTATTTAATTCAAATTGTTTCGAGACAAGTCCTCATATGTTAAGATGCATAATTACCAAATTACTATCTTTCTGTTTAAGATTCAAAACCCTTTCCACATCTATATAATCACAATTGTCATTCCAGAGTGTCTCACACTCATTATGATAATCAATCGGTTGATTTAGGTTATCAAATAATACAGGTATATCTATATTAGAAAAACACATATTTTCGATATTTCCTGTATTGGATCCATTAGTCCATTGATTTTAGTATTTTTACTAAATATTATAAATATATAAACAAAAAACACACACTGAAACCACACACAAACAAAGAAAATAGTACTCACCATTTTAAAAATGGTGATTATGGTCAGTGGTCTGGTCTATAAGGTAACTAAATTTATCCGCATCTGTAAATAATTATGTTTTCTTGTACATGTTAAGCTTGTTTCACATCTAATATAATTGGTTTTGGTATACAACTTGAACACCAATTTCGTGTTTTATTTAGGCATACAATTTAGTCACCTAGTTCTTTATTATGTTTTGGCATACAAACAGCCAAATAGTAAATATTAAATGTTTGGCATATAACTTATGCCTTATTTTATTCCGAGTGTTTTTGGCATATAGATTAATTACAAGATAAAGAAAAAATTGGTTGTTAGGCATTCAACTTATACACCAAATGACAAGTCTCTATTATTGGAGTAATACTATCCAGTTTATAGTGAATTACGTATTTTCATCAGGATATTCGACATCCATCCTCATCCTTGCCACTCTTGTGTATTCAACACCTTCTCATGATATAAACCATAACCCATACCCCACACTACATCAGTTGATGCCTCAGCAAGCACCTTGTCTCCAGTTTCTCTTAATAGATTCTTTATTTGGTCATGCTGAAGGAATTTCACTTGAATTCCTTCATACACTATTTGTTCACCCTCTTCTGTCCATCTATTGTCCCCCTCCATTTTTATTGAATGGGATAAGGCCTTTGCTTCTCTCACTGTTTTCGTATTCATTATTTTTGTTGCTATAGCTTCATCCTTGTAGAACATGGCCTTAGAGAATTGTATCCATTGTTCAGAGCTATGATATACTATTCCATCATGATTAAATTTGGCTGGATAAAAATTGCTGAACGGATGCTGTTCACCATGAAAGACTAGTGTTTCTGCATTGGTGCATTGACATGCTCTCAGAGGTGTTAATTCATCAGGCAGGTCAGATAGGTTAGTGTCATTGAACTGTTTATCATTTAAGATCAAATCACATTTATCCCATTTGCACTTACCTTTAAACCTTTCTGTCTTTGTTGCCAATTTATAGATAGGTCACAGGAAATTGCATGATTTAATCACTTTGGTGGTCAACTCTTCTTCAGCATAGACACCTAATTTTAATTTCCATTTATTTCTCATCAAAAAATTTCTATCCATTTGAGCAGCAAATTCTATGAGTATCGGTCTTGGCTTGTTCTTCTGGGGGCTCCTAATCTTTCACATCGTATCATTGGTATTTTAGAGATGTGTGCAAGAGCTTCTTCATAATTGGCTATTCCTGCAGTGCTAGCGATGGCTTTATTAACTTCTGTTCATGTAGTTACTTGATTCTCCCATCCTGCATCTTTGATGCCACTCAGCACTACTCTTCTCTTCTTTGTATCATTTTCTAGCCATTCAATTCTTCATTTTAACTCTGAAGTTTCTTCGATCATGTTGTGTTTTGTAGTTGCATTTTCCTCTTTGATCTTTTGTACATCCAATTCTACCTTGTGTACCTGTTCTTCTAGTTTTGTTAGTGGTGGGATTTGGGACTTTAAGCTTCTGAGTTCATTAGTATTAACTTTAAGTGTGCGATTAATAGTTTCAATTTTGTTACTGATGTGAGTGTGAAAGGAACAAAATTCTCACATTAGATCTGCAAGTGTTACCTCCTCACCATATTTTACTGCATTGACTTCGAGTATTTCCTCTGCAGTATTCCCTGCTGTCAAAGTGTCATCTTGATCTTCATCATCAATATTGTCTTCTGCATCTACAAATCTATCTTTGCCATGTGTAGAACTTGTTGAACTTGCTGAGGTGACCATATCTTCATCAGATTGATACCCATTATGCTGGTCTCCTTCTTCTTCCTTGTTATCTTTGGTTTTACTTTGCTTGTTGGGCTTATCATGCTTAATTGGGCTTAGTACTACTAATGGCCTTTTGTTTTTAGTAGTCTTTTCCATGTCTGGTTTGGTACCATCATTATCATGATTAGTCGTCTTTTCCTCACTCAGTGCTTTCATGTAATTTGTTATCTGAGATTTACCTGGTTCTTTTTTTAGTTTAGTTATTCATTTACCTGGCTTACCTGGTGTACATTTTTTTCTTTAGTTGTATTCATTACGTGCAATTTGGTGCATTATTCACGATGTTTCATGCTATTTGTGGGCGATATTACCATTTCAGTAGTCGGCCATATTTGATTTTGTCATGCAAAATTTAATCAAATTTTCAAGCTTAAAATGTGCAGCAAGCGTTACATACTATACCTCTAAATTAGACTATTTTAATCATTGTTCATTTATACACCATTGTACACCTTATGTTAGACCCTTGAGCGCCAGATTATGGATTATAAATCCATCTTCGTTCAAGCACCTAAATTGTGTGCCCAAACAGCTCGAAGGATGGACACATTTTGATCTCTTTTAGTTAGGCAGTCCCTACAGCTAGCCTCTAAATGGATATTTTTATGTAGAATGACTTCAAATTCAAATCTTAAAATATCGCTGTTTTAAACAATGCATCCAAACTAAATGCTGTTACATTTCAAAGGTAAACATCACCATCAATTGATACATGTGTACATCATAGTATGGCTTCATAGCCAAAACACATCACTTTGAATCCAAGTATGTTGCTTTTTAGCCAAAATGTGTCACTTTAAATTCATGTATGTTGCTTTTTAGCCAAAATGCATCACTTTAAATCCAAGTATGTTGCTTTTTTGGTGAAAATGTGTCACTTTAAATTCATGTATGTTACTTTTTAGCCAAAACATATCACTTTATCATAGAGACTTCAAACCACCACCATTGGATTCAGCACACTGCAAAACCTGTATATATATATACCAACTTTCAAAATTCTGTCATTCCATCTTCCAGCCAAAAATCCCAAAAAACTATCATACCTCAAAAACTACTTATTTTACAAACTCAAAACCACCACCATTGGATTCAGCATGCCTGAAAAAATATATATGCAGGATACCAATTGAGTCCCTCCTTTACTTCAATGGCAAATTGGCAAAGCAGACAGACCCACCCCTATCCCCCTTCCCCCCTCCCCCTGCCCCCCTGCCCAGCTGGACACAGATATATCAATGGCAGTGTACGAGTGGTAGGTGTGGACGGCCTGCTCTTTCACATATGCTGTCATGCCCTAACCGTGCGAAGCACGGGTTTCACCTAGTTGGCTTAAAATATTTTAAGTGTCGTTGAATATTTTGTAGCGTCACATTCCAAGATCGGGCCCAATCGACCTGTATAGGCTTGTGTATGTACCATGAGAAGAAAGTCTATTACAGATGTCAGAATAAATGTAGAATTGGAAGGTGAGTAAATGTCAGTTCGTGATTTCTTCTTTCCTTCATGTCAAAGCAAGACTTTATGTCAGCTGCAGCTGCGATCATACTTTTCAGAATTTTGTGAAGCCATCGCAATCTCTAGTTTTCTCTGTTGATGTTCCGAATTTAGTAACACGCGTTTCGAATTTTAGGCTTGTTGACAGATCTGGATCTGACAGAACGGAAAAATAATTGAAGTTCTTCAGTGGATAACACACACTAAACTATAAAGGATGCTATGTAATTCCTGGACATTTGTCAGTTACGAATAATCCATCGCAGAATGACAGGATCATTCGTTTTGGCAATCGGTTCATCATCGCTCGTCGGTCTTGCAGTTTCTCTTTTATTTGAAAATTATAAAAGGTAATGGCTGTGAATATTAAATTGTATAATAACCAAAAGACAAACAAAAAAGGTAGAAATAAATTTAATCAAATATAACGTACTACAATTCATCTACTCTTGTATTGTATAATATTAAATCGGCGAATGAAATTTAAAATAAAAGGCTCACGAGTTGATTACTGACTAAACGTAGCACCACTATTCATTTTAGCATTAAATGTTGATATGTTACAGACTACATGTTTACACTTGAGTTGAAGTTCTTGATAAAACACCGAATTTATTGTCACATTTCTTCCTTTGTCTCTTTAATCAATAAAAATTATGTTTGACATGGAGTAAGTTACTCCAAAACAATTGAACACTTCGTCCTTTAGTTTCTTCTGATATCGATGAGCAGTCTTACATATTTACGAATTCCTTCAATAATTACACCACAAGAAAGAGTATTTTTCAATTGTCCCAATTCTTGGCTTTGATCAACATTCGGCTAATGTTAATTTGATTCCTTAATATGTTAATCGTTTCAGGCACTCCGGTAAATAAAAGTTGATATAGAAAAAGAAAAGTTCCATAGCTACTTAAGCATTTTGCAAATAACTACGGGAAAAATTGTCAGAGAGCTTTAAGGTGCTTCAATGCTGAATCCTCCTTGTAGAAAACAAAACTGAGCACTGTGGATCCATCCTGCTTACCCTGGCCTACAAACGCTCCCATATCAGCCTTCCACGAGATGTTGAGGGTCATCTCTCCCTTTGGACCGGCCATTTTAAATTCCACATCGCTGGATCCTTCAGATGGAGCAGATGGCAGGTCAAAGCTGACATTGCTCAATGGAAACTTGAGAGTAATCTTCTTGTCTTCCACCGAGCACGCACCAAACAGAGGCAGAGCCTGCGATGCCATTGGCATGGTCATGTACATAGTTGCAACTCCTTCAAACTTTGCCATTGTAGTCTATGGGTTCAGATTCTGAAATAAAAGTAAAATATATTAGACTTAAGCACATAAACCTCAAGTGATGCGCGCCGCTCTAATCTTTCTGGACCTATACACAATATATGAAGGCACGAATCGCCGAAGTGGTCCCAAAATCACGAAAATAGCACCAGTGACTCATAAATGATTTTAATGACTTTTAAATCCAATGTATTCCATGCAAAACTTTAACTGTAACAGGAACCATCAATGAGATTAATATTTTGTAGAAATTTATGTTGTGGCATTTGTTGAGTAGCAATTCACTCAATGGTTCCACGCACCGCAGGACCGATATTGAGCAAAGAGAATCAGTTATATAGATGTTTCGGAGGAAGCATCATGTTGTAAAAAAGATAATCTACACCTACACGTCGCAGTTAATCCACCTTATTACCAGGTGGAGGAATCAAAAACCATCATAAAAGCTTCAATATCAGGTATTTTCAGATAAATGCTGGAGTCATAAAATAGCTTACTCGCACAAAGATATTTACCAGACTCGTGAATAACTGTTTGGCATTTGCATTTCAAGAAACGGAATCATACATTATTATGGCTGCGCAACACAGTAAACTATATGTTTTTTAGCTAAATATCAGCTGGGTACATGAGAAACGTTAATCTTTGGAAATCCACTACAAATCGGGTTAATCATAAAGGAATTAACTGAATATTCACCAACGAGACAGCAAATCACATGTATAAAATTTCCCCAAACCTTTATTACAGAAGAGTATATTGTTTATTTTGTTTGTCCCTGTAATTTTCAAAAAACAAACAAACAAACAGATGGAATGGTTATTCTGTTAGTAATGAGGTAGAGAAAATTTATATTAAGAATGCAAATGCCTAAAAATATCAAAATAGAATAAAAAGAAAACGTAGTATTATCGATGCAAAAATATGTGTAAAAGGGCGACAAAAATGTGCTTACCTTAAACATTAACTATTTTTTCTTTAACTTTGACTTTTCCCAATAATATCCTATCGACTTTGTAGTGTTGGATACAGTAACCAAGAAGGTATATTGCTCTTAAAATGCTTGTCAAATATGCTTTTAGCACAACGACGGTTGAGGTGTTTTATACGATAGATAAGGTAGGATCCCGCCCATGATCTTGGCTCAATCATTGTAAGTTTGTTCAAATAACCATCACCTTGGTAAGCTATTGTCGCCAAGCTTGTTGACACAGGCATAAGAAAATTGTAGAATAACTCTTTTGAAATACCTCAAGTATTCACTTGTCATGTTGAATACCATGTAAGGAGGTGGTAAAAGGAATAATTGCTCAGTTCTTTCACTAATAGTGAAGAGATTAATCAACAAAAAGTGTGCAAATTATTCAAATTTAACTACCTACAGAATATTTTATTGTTACATGTCTGAAACTAAAAATGAAAATTAAAGATGTGAAAAACGAAATTCCAATGAAAGAACCCCAAAAGTTATACTTCATGCAAATCCAGACAACTGTGTGTCCAGACAACGTTATCGATTATCCACTTCTTACACTTCTATTATTGACAGTGGAGTTGTCCCATGTGGCTTTCGTGTAGCATATCTATCTCGATGCAAAACGTAACGTAAAATGTGTTATTTCACAGACACAATGAGTGAGAGAGAGAGAGAGAAAGAGAGAAAGAGAGAGAAAGAGAGAGACGCGCGCGCGCTTTTCTGCCAGTCTAAATTCTACACTTCACACCTCAACTGCTTTTTTATTTTGGGATTTTTTGGGATTTTTTTTATTTGGGACAAGCTTAATCGATCAATGAAACTTCAAACATGATGTACTTAAATCTTAGCTTTCGATCGTATATTTGGACATTGCTAAGTACTTTGTTTACAGTAGTACATGTATTATGGTTATTACCATGGTGTTGGTCAACATTACTTAACATCACCCACCTACACAACAATGTGAAAGGAAAAATAACAAGTCTGATAATACAAATGTATCACAAAAATAACTTTGATAATAAAAGTATAAAGTGCTACAAACAAATATTTGGCTACAAATGTTTTGTTTAGGGTGCATTTTAGAATTGACACTGATATGAATGATGTCAGGCTTATTTCGGTGACAATGGTACGTTTTGATGAATAGCAAATGCATATTTTACAAATGCCTTTTTTATGTAATTTCTTTTCAATATTAACTGATAGTACAACAGCCATCTAGAGAGATCATGTTAAATTTATACATGACTTTTATTTTATGTGCAGCGATGATGATGGTATTCCCTCACATTTTCTCGCGTGTCCTAGTGAGTACAGTGTTTATCACCCATATCCAAAGTTTGAATGCAATGAAATGCTAATAATCCCAATTTACAATAGTACAGTATAATTTTTATAATTTTTTATCGTTTTATTGCGAAGCCAGTTTGTCTATGGGTGTTAGGCACCGTGATATAAGCTGTAGGCTTCATATCGCTAGGGGTTCACTAAAGTCCATATTACTGGTCCGGGGCAATGAAATAGTTCTTGCTGTTGGTACCTTCAGGTCAGACCAAGGTGATAACATAGGCCCATGGTGGTAGTCATCTTTATTGGGTCCGAGGTTTATGGATTCGCTCTTTGTGTCCAAGTTTCATGGTTTGTTGTTTGGTCATATTGCCCCGGCCAAAATCTGGTCGTTTCCCTTTCATGACGATGAAAATGGTGAATATCCAGTTCGTACAACGATCATCCGATGTTAAACAGGTGAGTATGCAGGTAAATTGTATGCAGGTAATTTTTCTTACTGTTTGAAATAAGGACACATGTGTTCTATTTTTACACTGTTGCATGGGTCATAATCTTCCTTTTGTTTAACTAAATAGAATAAGGCACTAAACACTCAACTCCAGTAATATAGAATATAGGAAGGCCTTTTCTGTCGCCTACAAATCTAAATGAGGGAGGGAATTAAAGTCATAGGGATTTTAGGTGCCTCAGTGCTGAGCCTTCCTTGTAAAACACAAATGCAAGAACTGTTGATCCATCCTGCTTGCCTTGACCTACAAAGGCTCCTAAATCAGCCTTCCACGAGATGTTGAGGGTCATCTCTCCCTTTGGACCGGCCATGTTGAACTGAAGGTCATTTGCTCCCTCTGATGGTGCTTGTGGCAGGTCGAAGCTGACGTTACTTAAAGGAAACTTCAAGGAGATCTTCTTGTCATCTACCGAACATGCTCCCAACAGTGGCAGTGCTTGTGATGCCATTGGCATGGTCATGTACATGGTCGCAATTCCTTCGAACTTTCCCATCTTTAAACTCCTTCACCTGGTTCTGAAAAAGAGAAAAAGCGGAATAAGACTTGTTTAAGTTTTCACGTCTGTATGGAGCATCTTTATCCTGTCGTAGAGACATGTTCCAAATTGATTACAATAGATAAGCCTCAGTTCAGACAAAGACATTGACTTGGGGTGACGAAATTATATATGTGTCTAGCCGACTAAATACTTTTTGAAGGCAACTTATAAGAACGTTACTTGTTACAAAATGAGTACCATCAACGTTCAACATATTGTACTGGTTAAGCCATTTCCTTGGGTACCAAGGTTAATGGGATTTATACGTTACGAAGTGGAACACTTTGTGAGCACAGAAACCTACACAAGACATAGTTCATTCCCATTATCATCATGTGCTGAGCATCACACTTCACATAAAATAACTACACAAACTTTATTCAAATAATATCATACCTTGACCATTCTTTCGCTTGGCCCCAGATTTGCAGCAACAGTCATGATATCTTATGCATGTTCACACACACATTAACGTCAGTGTTTAAATTTGACCATTTTGGTCCCACTCTAGACTTTTGCCCAGAAAACACTAATGACAAGAAATTGGAATACTGAGATAACAACAATTTCTCCCCATGTTTTAGATAAGTGAGTTGTTTATTCAGTGTAAGTCGGTGCCAAATTTAGCTTACTCCGCCGAACTGAGGCAGTTCTGACCCTTCGTCGGAGATGGTCTAACTAGACTGAGATATGCACAGGCAGATGCTATAAATCAATAATTTTGCACATTTTTGTGTGATGTGCAGATGATCATCCCTGCAGTGGTAGCAACTCTGTTTGTATATTGGGAAAGAAAAATCCTTTTAATTTTGGGATTAATAGAAACCTTTTGTTTTCAAATGCTCTCAAAATGATCTTCCTGAGATGTCCTGATCAGTAGTGACTGTTTAGTCATCCTAAACTTCAGGTACATAACACATTACATCTGGAATGAAGAGGGATGTAAGAATGTTGACAATCTAAATGCTTTACATAAAAATGAGGTTATCACGTACTTAGGATTGTTTTATATTGTACATAAGCCTGCATTGGTTGTAGAAATATGTTGGAATAAAATGCAGTTGATGATGATTGTCAGTCAAAAAATTCCCATTAATATCTGGTATTAGTAATTTGGTCCCATGTTCATGGAACAGTAACAGTAAAATAAAATTTGTATCGTACCGTTTACTACAGTATACCTTTAGTTGATAGCTTAAAGTTGGCGTTTCTGTAATCAGAGCCTTTCATATTGCGGAAATACAGGGTTTTACTTGCACACCTTGTACTCTAGGCACATCCGCTTTGGTACTTTTTAAGAGTGCGTGTACCCGCTTTCTAAGTATCTTACCCTTTAACTACCAGGCGGTCAATAGATTAACTATCATTAAACGATTGAGGCAGACAGGAAATTGTTATTACTAAAAGAAAAAATGTACAGTGCTCAAGGGGAAGTGCATTCTTATTTTACACTTCTGAATTCAATATCTATGTGAACGTACAGGATAGACCATAGGTTAATCAATTAGTTTATCTGATGTATTTTTATAACAAAATTTCTCTTTCAAAATGTAAATCTTTTGAGTGAGATTTTATCGCACGTAACCACGATTCTTCTCTACAGAAAATGAGAAGGCGTTTTTGATCTGCAAGTGCTCCGGGCTGGAGTCTATTTCTGGAGTGTTGCAAGAAGGCAGTATTTAGTATACCATTATTTCTGAAGAAAGTTAAAACATAAAGAATATTCGCTTATCCGTGGTACCAATACTTAAATTATTATATTTCACAAGGATTTTGGCTCCAGCAAGGCTGGTTTCAAAAGATTTTAGATGTTTCGAAAGGTGGTACCTTTGTGCAGACTAACTTGCTTAGGATGCTTTATCGAAAATGTTTTGATTCTGGGTCCGGAATATCGAAAATAAGTTTCAGTATCCACAAGCAGATGATGCATATCAATAACTTCACACATATTTGTATGATATGCAGACGAAGACATATTAACCAATCCTACGAGGAAAGTAGGGCGAAAGTTGTAGTCCCCTACCTGCGATTCGACTTACTTTCAGTTTCTAGAATTAGATGTGTCAGCGAAACCTAAACATCATATTTGAGCGTACGCTTATTCTTCTGGACCAGCTCATGAATTGCTTTTTATTTTAGAAGCAATGAGTTTTCCCACTTTGTCCTCCTGTGAACGGAAATTTCATCCTATGAGTTTTCAAGATTAATGTATAAGGTTGAATCGCATTCTTTTTGGGGTTTACAAGTGTTTTTCAGACAATCTGTACGATTAGATTTACACCTGTAAGCTGCTATGTTGCTTTCGCCAAGATGTATTACCTTCAAAGGAAGAGTGATGACCTTAAATATCACTCTGAAATCTTCACGTACACCAATGATATTGTCTCCATAGGAGGTTCTCCAGGTATCAGTTTTGTACGTAGGCCTGAAACTCTCATCATTCTAAATGTTGCCAACACAAATCTCTACTAACACTTCTTGGATTTCTGCTGACATAAGAGTAAAATTAATCCAATACAACCATCTAAATCAACAATTAGCCGCATACTTGTAACATGAGATCAAGGAGAAAGAGCCACAGAACGATTCAAAAGATCTTCACAAACGAAATCCGGCAGTGCCTACATCGTGATCACGAAATTGATTGAACTTGGTTCGCAACATCAAGGTTTGAAGTGATTAGGTCCTAACTGATCACTTTGCATTTTGGTAACAATAAATGTTTACCTTGCGCTTTAGTTTGAGTAAAAAAAAAAAAAAGATTAGGATTCGATTGTTCACAAAATAAAATACAAATTCTGAATCATGCCTAGTTACAAACAGGTCATTTGATATTTTCAGGACTCGCCGAAAAGAATTAAACCGAAAGTAATGGCGGATTGCATCGCCGTTGGAGAGAAAACAAAAGCTATCACATCGAGGACTAAACGTGCTATTTTTACGCAACAATGATATGACATCTAAAACAAATATGTACATTTTCCAGAAGAAGAGAATGAGCTTGGTTTAATACATATCGGTGTATATTTCCTTTATCTTTTCTTTAGTACATTTGTAAAGAAGAGTATAACATGGTTTGTTTACATTCGCTTAACGTCTTGTTTTAAAATCTAAGATTGGATGGTATTGTCCTGGCGAAGTTTTAAGACGTTTTGCAAGAACTATCTGCTACAAAGAAGCTGATTTGTCCATCGGATGAGACATAAGACAGGACTGAACCAACGATGGTTTCTTCCTGCCAATAAATGCTGTGCATACATACAATACAGTGTAGCATGGAGGAGGTGGATGTGTTTGTTTTATCAACAACACTTCCAGGCAACTTACTGATACCAATAGTATGTCGGCAAATTCTGCTGACACACGGGAGAAATTAATTTTGGCTTGAGAGCAAGAGCAACAAATGAGATACAAAATGGGCTTTCGCATGAGAAAGACAAGATCAAATAATAGCAAACGATTGAAGTATAATCATGATTTTAATTACCTTTTGAAACTCGATGAGACAGACATAAAATAAAACATACATGAAAATCTAGATGACGTCCATGTAAATCCGATGTTTGTAATTCCATTTAGTCTGAGAATGATTAGCACGTCAATTCTGTTATCGAGAGATCCGGGTTGATTCCAACACCAGTCTTGTTGGAGATCTAGAAAAACCCTGACTCTCATCACATCAAGACACGAAACTGTTCTTTCCAACAAAGGACACATAAGTATTTAACACTAATATACTTGGTGTAAATACTTTCATCGTCCCGAGGTGATTAGTGATATTAGTGGTAGAGTTAGTTTCTCAGCAGTTATTAGAAGTACCAACGCTAATGTATCGTCCATTGAAATGAGCTCTTTATCTACGTTTAACTTTTAAGATAACGTGAATTCGAATTCCATAGTCAAATATTACGCTGATTATGGTTCTTGTTTATTTCTGGGAAATTTTTGCATCAGTTGAAACGAACCTGAAAGACAAATACGATCCCCTACAGATAACCCCGAAGGGATACAAGCAAAAGAAACAGAAATACTAATAATGCGAGGTAAAAAATCGGTTTTTGAGCCATTACGGTAAAAAATCGGTTTTTGAGCCATTACAATAATCGGTTAAGAAATTACTTAATACCCCAGTTCTCGAAAATGTAATTTGAAGCATCAGTAATAAGATAAATTGGGTTTTCGAGATTTCCAACAGCAACTACGAGATTAGCAACTCTGCAGTTCATGTTGATCAATTACTCGTTGCTATTTTTGGTTTCTTCAAATATCCTGGATGCTTTACAGAAACATGGCTTGTGCAAGCCACATGTTACAAATGAGTATTCTTGCAATTAATGCCAATGATATGTATTATTTTTGTGAAATATTGATGTCTGGCTTGCATCGAATTGTTTTATCTATGAGATACGATAGCATGTACCTGCTTTCCCTATTAGTATTTCGCAAAGTCGAGAGAAAATGAGGAATCCATAGTGGTTTCCTCTACTAAAAATACCCAACATCTTGGCAAGCTCTTGCTGCAGCTCCACCATAATTTCAGTTTCTTTGAAGTGTTTACCACAAGGAGTAACTACATGTTGAAATTAAACAACCAACATAACAATTACTGCATTTGCTGAGCGATGTGATCCAAAGAAATGAATGCAACCAACGGCAAAAATAAACACCACGTTTTCGTGCTAAACTGCCCTTGTATTTCAGTTCAAGTTTTTTTTTGTACAATCTACCTTGATGATAGCTCTTTACTATACTTCACATACTTGTGTTTGTTATACACAAACTCCATGAAATAATATTCAGCCCACGTCAAATATGCTTTTAATCATTACATTGTTTAAAGTGTCACAAAGTGGAAACAAGTTGGTTCTTAAGGGTATTTACAAAGTAGTGCAAAATTCTGTCAAGGGCGACTCATCAAATACACTAAACGTTTTCTTGTTATATTAAGTGAAACATTTATAACACAGTATCATGCATTTGGTCTGCGACAAATGAAAGAACAATCCAACTCATCTTTCAATCCATAGAAGAAACTTTTAGAGCATTCTAAAGCTTACAGTAGATTGTTTCATTACTCGTGTGACAAGTATCCATAAATATAGCTGTTAGTTTACTTTATGTTGGATGAACAATGCAATCTCAGTCGAGAAACGATAAAATCAAGAGAGCGTCACGCATTCGATTAGAACGTTGACTATTAACAAAGGGTTCAATTTTGCAGATATAAATTTCCTTTCATAGATACGACACAGCACAGAACTTCATTGAAGAACCAAAGATCTTGGCTCTAACTTGCATACCAAACCTTTTAGACATCAGTGAAATCGTTTTAATCGTTACAACAGAGATTCGACTTAATTGAATTTTAAATGAAGCCTAGTCTATGGTAAGAACTACAGTTTCAATGCTTCTCATTTTTACATGAACGAAGCATTGAGATCGCTGATGATGTTTGTTCTTCGCCAAGACATTTTTGTTTTATTTTTGCTTGCATGTAAGCACTTGAAAACTTGACATTTCAATCTTTTTATTTCTAGTTTGATTGCAGTTTGTAACCGGTCCGTTCTGACATGCAGTATTTTTTCACATTTGATTATTTCTGCTACATGTATTTTATGATTATGTTACTCGCACACGTATGTTTTTCGATCATATTCTTTTCAAAACAGAATTAGAATATCATTGTTGTTAAATAAAGTTATAAACTTACCTAAATTTGAGAAAAATATCCAAGAGCAATGAAGATGATCCGAATGTTTCCAAATGTACGTGAAAATGGTGCTTGGAGTGAGCGAATGTTGCAAAAATGCTGCAGTAATGTTTCTTGGAGTATAGTTTACCCGAATGATTGGGAAGCATGTGAATTTGAGCCTTCTGTGAGTCCAGACCAGGCTCATTTAGATATGTGCCCAAGCCGGGTCTTCTCCGGTGAATAAATGACCAGTAACAAATAAAACTGTCCAGTTTATGCCGATACATTTTATAACACCATTAAGTGTATGAGGATTCCAAAAGCAAAAGCGCATTAAACCCTTTTAAATCTCAACAAAATGTTTGTGGACTTCATGTCTGAAGTTTGAAAAGTGTTACAAAATTGTATCAAAGTCATAGAAAATACCATAAGCAACACAAAATACATTGTAGCAGAAATAAACTCAACAAGGTCCCAAAGTGTGCGTACATATTCATAAATATTGTTCATTAATTATGAAAGAAGTTTGCAAAATTTTTAAATACTCAAATTGCGCCCAAACTTTCACCAACATAAATCAAAACAGGTAATTAAAATATTCATGTGCATATTGTCCTCCTGGACAAACATCTTTAAGTTTGGTGCGCTATTTGAGTAAGCAAATACTAATAACATAAAAATAACGTAACGATTATCACAGAATTCTTTTTAATTTAGAAACTGTTCTGTAAACATAAGCTTACCTAATTCGAAACTTAATAATAATCCAAAACAAATTTGACGACGAAAACCAGAATAGACTGAAAGTAGCAGCAAAGAGATCAGAATCTAATACTTGGCTAGAGAACGCGGTCTTTTATACGGAGCATCCTGTAGCAGCTTTCGTATCACATCGAAAGTGAGTACCAGTAGAGCAAAAAATATCTATGTGAAGTTGTGTATATTTGCCACATGCGGCAATAAAGCTCTTTTACCTGGATAATTAGTCTTCAAATAACAACGTAAAATTCAATCCTCAAGCTGTTTACAGTACACAGAATTTGTATCAGTTTCGAAACGTCTAGAACAATAGAGAGGGCATAAAAATTTCACGCTGTGCTTTTGATGCGCCATTGTTCCCAAACTGACACAAATTCCGTGTACTGAACCTACAAATGGTATAATCCCAGGTTACACTTTATGACTTGAGAAACCAATCAAGCTATTATGTGTAAATCAATAGACCTTTATTATTTCCCACCCATAGAAGAAAAATTCAATCTACCTCACAGATTTGCACAGGTAATTAGTCACGTTCCTCCAACCGACCATCAGAGTGAGTGAGGCAGACTGATTCAATTTACCAGATGAAACGTATCACGAAACGGCATCTGTTTTCGTAGCACTAATATTTCACAAATTACTTTATCAGAAATGGGGAAAACGATCCATGTACTCATATATGGCTGTTTTAAGTTATTCCTCCGTCCATAAAGTTTTATGGCACAACATATCGGAATTTTGATCAACCTTAGTAATTATTTTTCGTATTTGCGCTATATTGCAGGCTTCTTTTGTTCGTGTTATGAATAGAATAGCAGAGCAATAAGAGTTTCAGAAAAATACATTCCTAGTAGTACCATTATGAGCAACAGATATTGGGGACCAACTGTTTAGGTGATGTGAAACAATGTTGCAACGGATTTTATTGCATCCTTTATTCTTTGCCCTTTGGCGTCAATAATATTGAGAAAATAACATTGATAACCAAAAATTCCTTATGGACCCGTGACCTGACGATGTGGAAAAACATGATCATAGTATCATAAAGAAAACAAATTTAATCCATCTAATCCATTCCAAAAGGGTAAAATCACGTTATTTCTACTATAACAATTTTAATTCGTTTACATGGAACCATTGCTTGTGAAAAGAATGCAGGGTATCGGATGTAACATGGACAGACTGCAAGAATCGGGAATCATTCTTATCTTGAGTCTTGCAGTAAGCATTTCTATTACATCCCAGTAGGTACATTGTTCCGATTTACAGTTTACACTAAAATGTCAGGCTTTCTTTCTTTGCGTCCCTTAATGGACATGACAAATGAAGACTCGTGTTCTACTAAATGTCACCTTTGATTTAGTTATGGTTAACTTTCCTAGAAAATGCTGTTGCTGCGGAATAAAAAAGATGCGTTTGTTTGAACAATCATACCCTCATACAAAAAGTCAAAATATATTAAATCACCAGGTTAGTTTCAAGGCCACGTGTAACATGAAGTGACTGCTGGAAGTGTGGGGCCTGAAAACCGTGATATGCACAGACAGATGCTGTAAATCAATGATTCTTCACATAATTTGGCAGATGCACAGATGATCAACCTTAACCTTCCTGGAAAATGTGGAGTATTGGTAGAACTTAGTACTCAACTAACACCTCGAGTCTTTGACCCAGGAAAGATTATAGTCCACACATGATTTGCTCTGCAAATTTAAACCTGATCTATCTTTTTCAAAAACCCAGTTGTATGTTTTTATTCTTATAGAATAAACGTTTTAAACTAGATACTTGTGCAGTGCCTGGGGCGTTGTTTCTGTAATAAGATACAGTTGGATCTGACCTTGACCTAGCCATCTAACTTTTCGATAACTGATGATGTAGCCTGCCACTGGATCAAACTACTGGCCTCGAAAAAACAACAACTGCGATAACTTAGTGCCGACTCCGCATTTTCCGAGTATTTCTTAAGATCATTCTGTAACAGCTTTCAGATTAAGCCTCCTTCTAAAGTTTTAATGTACTAACATGAGTTTAAACTTGAACTCGGCAGATTCACAATCACAGTTGACACTTGCGAGTTTGGCAACTACAGAATCGGTACAATATTCGTCTCACGACTGACTTACAAGTATGAATCACCAATACGAATACTATTCACCAATCATGAGCACAACATTAACAAACAACCAATCAACCTTTATCAAGTTAAGTTAATAATGCATTCTTGAACGATCAAACTGCATGGACTTTCAGCCTGGCAAAATGTATCCTTTTTCACTGAACAGAGCAGTTTGATTACGAATAAATATCGATTATCTAAAGAACTGCAGATGATGGAAAGTTTGATCATTTCGCAGTGAGCTATCAACTGCAAACTGTATTTTCCACAGCTGCAAATCTCGGATCTTTCGTTGTGAGAACTACTATTTCTAAACAAAATGGATATTTGTGCACTACCATTGTCTTTGTGAATATCAGTATCAGGTAAACTAACATTCACGAGGTATGACTGTTTTTCACTCAAGAGTAGATGTTTACCTAATTACACAGGTATTAACTTCTTTATGCAAGCTATAGTCTGTTCTTTCACCGGTGCATGGGCGTAATGTATTACATAGATAGCCAGACTAAACATAGAAAACCATCTATTGGCCTCATTGTGTTTATTTATGACCATATTATATTTTACTTGCATGTTTACATATTTATTTAGAAAAGCTTAATAGCTTTATCGTTCCAAGTTAGCCTCTTTAGATGATAATTAGGTCCGTTGCGTTTGTCCAATGAACTTAACATGATAAAGTACAAAGACATAGGTCAACAATTACTTTTCAAATCTGTAAATCTGTAATATATAATTCATGCACTTACCTTTTTCTGAAAGCGAGTTTCCTGAGTATAATCTGGAGATACAACTAAGTAGATCTCACTGCTCCGATAATTTCGTATCTCTAGAAATGAAAATATATCTTGCAATTTGCAGGAATTGTGCAGTAACAGCAGTTGCAGCTGTGGCAGATGGATGGGGAGGCCAGCAAGAAGAGGAATTCCTGTGAATCTACAACATTCCGTCAACCGTACTTTTCTGAAAGTTCCTTCATACCGTATCCAGCTGCCTCCTGTTTGCCCTTGTGAAAAATTGTCTACATAATCTTAATATCCAAGGGATATCCATCTCTTTAAGACCTGTAACAGAATGATATTACAATATTTCTTACATCTTATGTTAATAATATTAAGACATAACGTTACATGGTACTACTTAGGCATGGATTAATTAAACATTATTTTCTGGCAGTGAGGCAAGAACATTTATATTTGAGCACATTGACGATAAGACAGAATTATAGAAATGGATAATGGTGGATTGAAACCAGATAAATTGCGGTAAAGCAGATAAAGTTCGTTTGGAAACCAGCCCAACAGAATAGGTTGCTCACCAAATAACAGCAAATAACCAAAGGTTCTTCATTGCATAATCCATGCTAAGGCAGTTTATATTTGTCTTCCACCCCACAACATAAACCTTTACAGATCGTATATTCAGATCTGTAATACTACCCGCTGTAACATGGAAATACATGTAACACGAACCTTTCTTTGTAGGATAGTGCATGAAAGCTGGAGTAAAAAGTATCGAAACAGCCCCTCTTTGATTTTGAACAATGCCTCGTACGCCTTTAACGGAATATCAGAATTGGGAATTAAACATGCAAAAGTTAATCTGCACAGTATAACATCCCATTGTAGCCGAACCTACCACATTTAAACAAAATATCATCTGCAACAGAACTCACTGTGATCTTTGCACAATGACTGTTATCATATTTATAATCTGAGAAATATAAGCATATATACTAAAGGCTGCAGATAATTTATAAATGGAAACGTTTTACAAATTTGATTAACTGAAATGCCAATGTGTCGAAACTTGGGGAAATTGACAAAACGAATTAGAATATACTACAACGAAAGAGTGTACGCGACGCTGACCTACGATTATTGAAATTCTAGAATTGTCTAGAGTATAGTCTAATATTCTCATCAAATGTGAGTAATATTCACTCTTGTCTAGCAAAGGTGTCTAGTTGGAAAGAAACCAACTAGCACCAAAGCCAAATGTTATGAGGTAATGAAATGTTTTTGCACTTTAGTTTTACAACGCGGAGGTCCGTAGTAAAGGTGGGTTCGTCTACACTACAGTGTAAAAGCGTGCACAATGAACTAAACAAGTTTACGCTATTTATCGTTGATTTTATTACCTACATTTTATAGGAGCCACGACAAAGTAAATTTTAGTTTACGACTCACATATTCTGCAGTAGAATGAATTTGTATTTATATCAGTCTATCTGATTGGTTGATAGCGTGGTACTTGGAATTGGTCATCTCTGGACTGGAAAAGAAAGAAACTTTGTGGTAAATTAACTGTGTGGTAAATCAGACATTGATATGAAAAGTTTCATTTGTTCCCTATTAAACCGTTTCACTGTATTCCATTCCTTTTATTAACTGCATAAAGCATAAATGAGGGGTGTAATGATCACTTTAGTAAAGTTTATGTCACACTCAATGACTTCGCAAATCTGGCCTCCGTTGATGAAGACAGAGGAACTATCCCAAACCCAAATCAATCATTGTGGTTGCCAGAAGTGGACGTGGAGAGGTACGAAGTTGATTGTGGACTGACACCAAGAACAATACAGAGATGTCAATGATGAGGCATTATTGATGATGATGCTGTTTGCCCTGCGGCTTATGAAAGCGATTTGCGAATATAGTTCAGCAATTTGTTCATCAATAATGGGCTTCTGGCATAAACGAATAATTTATTTTGCGATGTGATTGTGTGCTCTGAGAAAGATTTGCAACCTCTCTAGCACAAATACAATAAGATCCTAAATTGGCCATCCCATGACCTTAAGCCAGATAAGATTTATTTGGACCAACCTGGCAATATCAGTAATATCAAGCAACTTTAACGTGTTCATATGTACAACCGAATATATGTAAAAATTAATATCATTTGTTTTCAATATTTACATTACATTATTTGTTTTCAACATTCATTCGGTGTCAATTACAAACCAGATGATGCACAGGTATTAAATTATCTTGGGCAAAATCCATTTCAGAGAGATATATTTGGACAATGTTTTAGATTCTTAGGTAAGGTCGCTGAAGTGCACTTACTCAGAATAAATGTTATTTATATTTACCTGCCAACCGTTTTTAACCCGTTTGATAACCCAGGTGAAATGGCTGGCTTGATATATGCTGATTTAGTATCACACGAACTTTATTGATACTTAGTCACTTTAGAACTCAACAATTGTATAGTTTTCTAACATTATAAAATATTAACTGTATACTTAGGTAACTCTTTTATTAAAACATTTTGTTGATGAAACTAAAGATGTCATACTTGATACAATTATTGAAAAAAAAGAGAACGTTGCTAAAATGTGTTTCTTTTTATGGTTTTAGCATAACCTTACTTTTCTCCACAACAGTTTACGAACTATATGCTGCTGCGGATCATGCCGTTCTGGTTACAAAGGCAATAATCAGCTTATTTTCCTTGGACTCTTCTCATTAAGTACAAAAACATTCACCGTAAACTATGCTAAACATGCTATGTTTAGTCTTTAGCCACTATGGATATCATTTCGTTGTCTAAATCTCAGCTTAGTAAACAATATCCGAATTTTAGAAAACTATGATCAGTGAAATTGTCTATGGAAATCAGAATCTGACAATCATGTCCTAAACTTTTCATAGATATAAATTTTAACGAAATGTAAACTTCTTCTAAAAAGATGAATCTGGTCATGACTTTCTCAAGCAACAGACAATACCTGAATAAGAATAGAGTTCATCAGTCTAATCAGTGCGTTTAAGCAGTGTACCCCTCATAAATTAATTAATAATTAATGATAATTAATTAATTAGTTAAGTTGGTCCATTCATCCACATTTGATGAAATATCGTTAAAAACATTTGAAATGAGCAACAGATCTATGTTTTTAAAAACTCCTACCTTTGCATGGGTATTTAATCTTCAATTTTACATAAGAAACAGATGAAATATCGTTAAAAAACATTTGAAATGAGCAACAGATCTATGTTTTTCAAAACTCCTACCTTTGGGTAATTAATCTTCAACTTTACATACAGATCATGAAATTACTATTAAAAGTTCAGCGCTTTGCAACAATTGAATTTCATGCTGGGTTCATTCAGTTCAATTGTTGCCCCTGTCTAGGTATGGCACCAGCATACACGGCCTTCACCCCCCAGCACACCGCTACAAGCCTAACGGTCAGCTTTGACTTTCATCCGCCGCCAAGGTCCAGGTCTATGAATATGTATCATTCAAGGATCATGTCCTTGACCTATATTCCCCCTATATATAATAGCCCCCTGCCCGCCTTCAGGCAGTGCACACTAGACCATCCTCATGCATGCATCAGCTTAAGCAATAAACGTAGAGTCATCGTAACGCCTTGGGTTAGTGTTATCTATACAGCAACACACAAGCATAACCCCACGACATCTACAATAGGACTCCGAACTGCTCTACAGTGTTTCCTTACCATGTAAACATCTGTGTAACGGAAAGCAGCGTTTTAAGTCGCCATGTTTTTAGAGGACGTATTTCTGACGATGTTTATTTGTCTGCTTGGCTGCTCTTCGGATAACCCGATTTTGAAAAAAAACCCCAAAAACCCCCCACCAAACCATTTGCTATCCCGAGTACTCGATAGCTATTACTCGTCCATATTCTCGAGTAGTCGGTATGTATTAATATAATCATTAAAGCAAATAACGATCTATATTATATACATCCCAACAAGTACAAAAGCAGCATGAATCAATTTAAATCTGTCTGGTGCAAATTTAGATCAGTACAATACTGAAAGAAGAGGATCTATATCTACATTTCCGGCTGAGATTAAAGGATAATTTTTACCCACATTGTTTAACATTTTCCGAGTCACAAAAATTGGATAGGGTAGCATCAATATTCACAAGGGGTATCAGGTATTAGCTACTTTTCTAGGCCACTATTCTTTATTGCAGATTTTGTGATACCTTGGAAGTTTAGATTATGTTTGCCCGTGTGTTCAGCTGCAAAGTTTTCCTCATATTGTGTGTGATTCCCTTTTGCCATTCACACAATTCGTTGGAACTGATTGGTCAGGAAGTTGTTCTGCCTAGTGTCAGCGATATTGTAATTCAATTCAGTAAGTATATATCTGATTATACATCAACAATAAGAGCAAGGCATGTAATGCAGGAACTGGATGAATTTTCCGGTACATCTGTGGAATCGACACTTTCAACTGTTTCGGTTTCATTTTGTACTATTGTGCTTGTGCCTGTGCCACTTCTTGCTTATTACATCTTCAGGAGCATCGTCCTACCCATTATCTCTTCTGTGCCAATCTTTTGAATTCAATGTGTAGATAAACACAATATTTTATGCCTTAAATTAGCAGGCTAATGTCCACAAATCAAGTGATCTTTATGCGAGTATGATGTTTAGGTCATTCTTTTTGTCTTGTAGAAGCACAGGTTAAAAACGTTGGTGTAACTTTGATGAATGGTGTGGTATTGCGACCAAAACGGTGCTGTTTCTATGAAAGTCCAGAAAAAAATTGCCAGGTAGACAAAATGTTTCATGTTAAGTGTTCGTAATAACCACCTTACACGTTGCGAGTCCAGATACAAAATATGATTGTTTTAAACTTGCAGCTTTTTCATCCCGTTGGTGAGAAATTAGAGTATCTGGAGCCTGGCGTTGACTACAATCTAACCATGTTGTTTGCAAACTACGTAAGTTACTTAGATGGTCTCTCGTTCGACTCAAAATGTAACAGGCGGAATAATTTGTTAAAAAACAAAACGATGACGTGTGCTTTCCAAAATTATTTTGCTAAAATGTTCATTATATCGTTCCATTTATGAGCTTTGACATGCAATGCAAATAACTCTTACAAACATAGACTTGCTACCTCACTGATTTCCAGTTGAGTTAATCGTGTTTAAAGTGCTTCAACTTTGGCACCTATTGGATAGTATCTGTTGGTGAATTCAGTGGAGATTTGGGTGATGAGTAGCAGGTTAAAACCTGATTCATTGCTTCTAAAGTGTATCCGTTCCCTCCCCCCAAAATAACAACTGTGATTCTGGACCTAAACAAAGTACACAGCATGTTCCACAAATGAATTTCTAGTACCAAACACCAGGCAGGGAATGCGAGTTTCCACTGAAATTTGACTTATCGTCATTGTCATTGTTAACGCCCGCGTATGCGGGAAGGTTATGTTCTCAGTTGTGTCTGCCAGCCTGTGTGTCCGTCAGTCTGTCTGGGCTATAACCTTTGAACTACTCGACCTAGAAACTTCATTTTTGGTGTGTAGGTACATCTTTAAAATATCTAGGTCAAGTTTGAGTACCAAGATCATTGGGTCAAGTTTAAGGTCACAGGAATAAAACATATGTCAATATTATGTATTAATATCTGTGAGCAAGGTCAAGGTCATTTAAAGGTTAATTTGTTATTTTTCATGAATTCTTCAATATTTTAATGTTTATGGCATTTGAATGGCTATTTGCATAGCCGGCAGTTCGGTCTTCGATTGAAAGGCATTCTTGGTTTATTTTGTATTTAGTACGTATTGGGAAGATACGGAGAATGTAATGCAACATTGAGTCGTGCTTCAAAAGTCATACGGGAAGTTCAGTTCGGAGTTTTCAACACGACCATACCCGAATCATACACATGGTTACCAAGACATTTCCAAGGCAAGCATATTACGTCCATGCAATGCCAATTGCTTGTAAAATAGGGCGCATTGGATGTACAAAAAC
Organism: Haplosyllis anthogorgicola; assembly: GCA_038406195.1. NCBI lineage: Eukaryota > Metazoa > Annelida > Polychaeta > Phyllodocida > Syllidae > Haplosyllis > Haplosyllis anthogorgicola. The sequence continues at coordinate 23,652 of JBCAUI010543470.1, forward strand.
AAAACAAAACAAACCCCCCCCCAAAAAAACAAAACAAAAACAAAAAACAAACGTCCATCATAGTTCGTCGGTGAATTTGCGTGACCAGGAATCGAATAAAGAAGTAAACATGAAAATGGCGATATTTTTTAAAATTAACAAATCCGACATCGTGGGATATTTTGCTCATTCTGTTTCTTTCTTACAGTTGTTGAATTTGCATGGCCACGGAAAATGGCATATTTAAAATATAAAAAGATTTATTTCTTAGATAAACATTAATTTTTGTATTGTTTTACGTTAGAGTGGTTGACTGGATCGAAACATTGTGTCACAACTGATCAAGATTTTTTGAGGAAGTGTGAACCAGTCAATTGCATTTACAAGTACAGCGGCCGAAGGAACTACTTTGATCAGGCTGATCAGCTGTGCAAGAAGACAAAACTATGTATTTCTGATCCAATGTCATCGCTTCCCAAAGAGGTGAGAACTTGTATATTTTCAATGTACATTTCTGTCCTTGAATTACATATCTTACAATAAATAAAAATTGTGGTACAATTTGAATTTGTTTGAAATGCAAATGGATCAGTACAAGGAACTTTCACTTCGGATCCTATTGGAAATATCGTAACATCCCATGGGAGTTGATAATGTTCATCTTGGTGGTCACATACAATGTGATATATGAAAAACACAAATATGGCTGCCAAACTGGAAATATATGTGGCATCAACAAACTTTTTACAAGACATGAAGAGGGTACATAGGTGCATATGACTTGTCAAATATGAAGTTTGTTCTGTCAAATGCATGCCCAGGAGAAAGGATCAAAGAAAAATACAAATATGGCTGCCAATTTGAGAATAATGGTCACAGCAACATAATATTCACTGGACATTCATGGGGGGCATAGGTGCATATGTGTGTATGATATGAAGTCTATATGATCAATAGTGTGCTCAGGGTGAGTGTGCACAGATGTCGATGACAACAACGACGACGACGGACAAATCATGATTCTATAGACTCTTTGGCATATATGCCAAATGAGCCAAAAACTTAGTTTGGCTCTCAAGTGGTTGCATCTACCATAGCGATTATTTTTTTAGTTGGCCAAATTATGAAGGTGTATTCATTCTTTCAAATGGAGATTTCATCCAAAATACTTTATTTGTACTCATTTAATATTGTGACTTAGATTGTCTTAGTTTTTTGATAATGCCAAATGAGCTCAGGTCCATCTGGACCTATTTTTTATCTAAACAAATTTCGATTCATCAGTAATGTATTTTTAGGGATTGGATACCAATAGTAACACATGTAAAAAGCTAGAAACAAATCTGACAGTTGATGATCTCTCGGTGTTCTACAAGCAGGATGAAAGCTTCATGTATAATGCATATAATGTTATGAAAGTAGTGAGTATGATACATTCATCCTGTATTCATGAACATTAATATAGCACTAAATACTTATAATTTAAACAAAAAGTCTTCAGTAGAGGAACATCTGTTTGGTTGCAAATGTGGTGGACTTGAGCAATTGGGAAAATTTTGACTGATATAGCCCACAGTTGTCATTATCTTTTTGAGTTGCCGACCAAAAAGCGAATAGTTGCCGACCATGAGCGTGGGGCGCACATTGGTCATCTCTCACTTATTGGATTAAAAATTTCAAATAAAAGTTGATAAAACATGTCTTGTCTTGCTGGCAAAATAAAAACTTCCTCCAAAAATTTTCAAAATCAATTGCTTGTTTCTGAAAAAGTTGCCGACCAAAGTCCTGAAAGTTGCCTACCATTTGGTCGGTGGTCGGCGCTTTATGACATCTGTGATAGCCTTGGCCTTGAAATATAACATTCCTGCAATTACATTAAACACGAGGGTATTCTTCGTCCCATCCTTGTGGCTAATACATCACCAAAACATGGAATATGAAAAAAATTATATTGTGAGCTCATGACAGTAATTTAATCCTTAAGAGGGGAGATATACAGTAGAACCTGCTTTGAAGGGTCATCCTTACTTGTAACATAAATTGGCTGTAAATGACAGATGGCCTCACAGAGGAGCGTCAACTTTGGTGATACATGATCTGTACGGAAATAAAAGAAAAACTGGTGGCCGTAAATGCCAGGCTGCTGCACAAGGCAGTGGCTTGTTAAAACAAGTTTCATGGTACACAGAGTGTAGGCAATTATGGTATTGAATACGATGAAATAACTTTAATATTTAAGGTTGAATTATGACTCCAAAACTGGATCTTCTTGATAATACACGTGTTTATTAATTGAACAAGACATAGGAAGTGACGTACAAGGATCTGACGTATAACAATAGGATTTAAACAGGGATTTGTCTCACGGACAGATATGGACACATATTTAAATTTAAAGGAATAATACAACATCCCTCTTCCTTATGAATTAAGCATGTTTATCATGTAAATATAATGGAGGGACAGCTTAATAGATATTGTTGTATAACATAGATTCATGTTTTAATTATTTTAACACTATAAGATACATGTATGTGTGTTAGACTTAATACGACAATAGTAACTTAATACATGTGTATGTGTGTTAGACTTAATACGACAATAGTAACTTAATACATTTATAAAGAATTCAGTTTATGCTTACAACTTAAATTAGTAGTCATTGGATTCCGGAATAGTTGACATGATGTTATAAAGTGTCTATCTCCAGATTTATTATAATTATCTGAATTTTAACGTTATATGCACACATTTCGGAATTGCTTGGACCCGTATTTGTTAAGTACGCTTAGCATCAAATAGACTGGCTTAATTACTTATATTTTTGTGCACAATTAATAAAATTTGATAATTCCAATGTTTGATGTTGCAACAATGTTATTTGGTCCTTGGTCATAGATTATATGTTTTGAGATGCTGATTTTCGTCATGTTCTTCCTCATGTTGGTCTAATCTGCATGTTAGCCACTTAACATTCCTTCTCATTATTTTGCCAGTCTTCAATTGCACATTTAAGCTATTTGGTGCCTTTTCATAATTAGATAACACAATTTCTGGCACCCACTGTAAAGGACCAAGTTTGACGTACACACTCTCCTTGCTGGAATTCCATTTTCGGGCTCGTGTCCTGGGGTTGGACTTTGGTAGGGGTATCATGTTGACGGATCAAGGGTAGATTAGACATGATTTTCCTGCCTAAGAATAGTTCTGCTGGGGATTTCAATGTGTCATTTTCACTCTCAACGTGAAGGGATGGTGTTCTTAAGATCAGCATGATGAGGTGCGGATCTATGTCATCATGTTTAGCCTTCAGGAGGAGACTTTTGACAGTACGGACTGCTCTTTCAGTGTGTCCATTACCCTGTGGGTACAGAGGGGATGATGTGACGTGATCTATTCCATAACATTTACAAAATTAATGGAATTCATCACTTGTGTAACATGTCGCATTGTCAGATACTAATTTGAGGGGTTTGTCCGTTTCCGACACGATTGATTTTACTGCAGCGATAATGTTATTTGCATGCAAACTTGGCAATGCTCGTGTCCAGATGAAGGTGCTGTAGTAATCAACTATGATTTAATTCTGCTGACCACAAATTTCAAAACAATCGGTGCCATAAGTGTGTCCAGGAAAATGAGTCTCAAAGTGGTGGGTGCTGCACATAATAGGTGGTGCATCTTGATTTTCTTTACATGTAGGACAATTCTCTGCTAATACTTTGATGGCATGATTTAACTCTGTCCAGTACTGTCTGGCACGTTGTCTACATCTGGTGATACCTAAATGTCTGTAATGAATACATGCTAGTACTTGTGGATGTAGCTTTATTGGTATCACGATCCTGTCATTTAACATTATTAGACCATCTGACACACAGATTGAAGTGATGTATCCAGTAAGGTTGTAAATTTGGATCTAAATCAGGATGGTCTGGCCAACCAGCGTGTATAATTTCTTTCAACTTGCACAACATGTGGTCACTTTGTGTGGCCTCTCTGATTTCTGTGATTTTCGGTGGTGTGAAGGATGAGATCTCATTTACGTGTAGATCCAAAGTTGGATCATCCGGTTTAGTGCTGTCATTTACCAATCTAGATAGGGCATCTGCGATTGGTACACCATCGTGTGGTCTGTGTGTATCACAAATTGTCTTGCACACAAATATTGGTGAAAATGTTCAATTCCTAGGACCATTGCAAGACACACTCTATGTTAGAATAGCGTGTTTTGGTGTCAGTTAATGCTTGTGACACGATCGAGATTGTTCCTTCACTTTGGTGTAAACACACACCTATTCCAATCTTAGATGCATCAACTTCTAACACAATGTGTGTATCAGTCGGATCATAGTAGCACAGTGTTGTGGCTTTAGCAATTATCTCTTTGACATGTTCAAAATTACGCTGGAGTGAAGGATTCCACTGAAACATCACGTTCTTTCTGGTCAGGACATGTATGTTGTGTGACAAATCTGACAGGTTGGGTATGAATGGGGCCAAATAATTGCACATCCCAACAAAAGATTGGATCTCCATTATGTTGGTAGGTAGTGACATGTCTTAATTTTTGCTGGGTCTGGGGACATGCCTTCTGCACCAATAACATGTCTGTAAAATATTAGGTGTGACACTTTGAAGACACATTTGTCAAAATTGAGCTGAAGTCCAATTTCACTGCATTTGTTCAACACGGTGGTCAAAGCAACATCATAGTCCCTATGTGAATTCCCATGAACTTTCATGTCATCAGCAATCAGGTGTGTGTTGGGCAAATCTTTGAAGTGCAAATCCATGTAAAACTGGAAAAAAATATTGGCTTTGATTTAAGCCAAATGGCATCTTTATGAAGCAGTGATGACCCCACGGTGTGTTAAATGCTGTGAGTAATTGCAAAATTGCATCTAATGGCAATGTCCAAAATCCAGAATTAGCATCCAGTTTAGACATGAATTTCAATCCATGCAGCTGAGATACAATCTTATTGAAGGTCTGGGCATGGTGCACCTTATGTCTAAGTGCAGCGTTAATTGTCCTAGGATCCAAACAAACATGAAGTTTCCCATTTGGCTTCGATGAGCACAAGGTTATGTAACCATTCAGTAGATTCGTTTGTTTCAAATTTTTGGATAACTCTTTAACTCCAACATTTGATCCAGTTCAGCACGCAGCTGAGGTTTAAGAGTGTCAGGGACTCTACGTGGTGCTTGGATAATTGGTTGTACTGTTGGATCTACATCCTGGTGAACAATAGTGTCTTTGATCATACTGACACCATCAAACAAATCTGGGAATAATTCCTTAATTTCAGCCTTTGCATCACCAGTGTGTCCAATAGGATGATCAGGTACTTTAACTGGTACGAATAGGATTCCAGTTTTTGAAGATTTCTCTCCTGGATCCAAATGTGTTGGGAATTCTGCGATTGCATTTAATGTATGGGTAGACGTACACGCACACTTGTTGTTGCATATGAGTTTAATCAGATAAAGATCCAAACACGATTTCAGTGATAGTATCATCCTGGGGGCATGACAATCTGCTATGTAGAACATTACCAATTTCCTGAGTTGATTGTGGGTGATCTCCATGACTGATGTACCAATATAATTAATCACGTTTCTGCCATATCCGGTAATTCTGGATCCAACTTTGGTGTTCAATGTGACATTAGACTTCTGAATGCATGAAAATTCTGTTTTTGTTATGACATTAATTTGCACACCAGTGTCCGACTTGACTTCAATGTTGTTTTCAATAGAAATACACAAAGTAGCAATTTCATCCTTTTCCATCATGTTGACATCGAAGGTGTTTACACATGTATCAGATAAAATCAAAAATTCAGCACATGTATTTCCCAATGCATTTTGATGGGGCATCATGCAATTTTTGAAGGTTTGCATGTGTTGGTGTCACCAAACAGGCAAAGCTTTGTATTGGGGCCAATTCCTTGATTTTTGCACTGTCTTCTGACATGTACAGCTCCGAAACTGTAAGTGGTGCATGTATGATGTTTGGAGTGGATATAGACATATCTCTTGACAACATGTCATGATAATTGGGACAAAGTTTGTTGCACTTGGGCTTTGGTGTACTACATGAAGAAATCCATATTCTTCTTAATTATATCTACTGCAGCTGTATCACTAGAACTTTGGTCGTCTTTATTTACTTCGTTAACATTTTTCTTGGGATTTGTGTGGACACCTGATCCAATTGATCCACAACTTTGTCTACTTCCCCGACCACCTCTGCCACGCTGTGGTGCAGTATCAGGTGGGTTGGAAGTATTTGTGTTGGTTCTGCAGACGTTGGAAAAATGACCTGCCTTGTTAAATTTGAAGCAAAAAGTGTTATTCACTGGACAGTTGGACCTTTGTGCGTGCCATTTGTTACCACATCTTCCGCAGTCTGGACCAGGAGATTTTGACGGAAATCTAGAGGGAGGGTTAAATCCACCTCTGCCACATTGTCGTGATCTTTGAACTTGATCCACAGACTTTGGGCAGATTAAATTCAGATGTAAGTTGAGACTTTCATAATGACGACAAATTCTGAGTGTTTCATCCAATGTCAGCGTGATTGGCATTTGAAGTAACTTGTCTTGGGCCTTCTTGATTGATACATGTACCATAAATAATTACATTAATGACATGTTCTTCTAGATGTTTAAATTGGCACTGCTTACCAAGCTTAAGAACACGTGATAAAATGTGTTGATCATCTCCTCTGATTTCTGGTACAACTTAGTAAATTTCCACCTTGCAGCACAGAAATTACAAATTGGCTTGCACCATTGTTCAAAACGATCTAAAATATAATCCACATCGTGTTGAAGTAGGGGAGGAATGTGTAAGTCGTCTAGGATGTCTTCAGCATCAGGACCTGCCCATATCAAAAACATGTTGACCTTCACTTTTCCATCACTTACATGTGCCATTGGACCATCAAAGAAACGCTGACAGGAGCGTCTGAATTTGCGATACTCTTCTAAGATGTGTTATTGTTTTTCCATTTGGGAGGCTGAGGTGGCTGAATGGATGCTAAATTGAAACTGGCATAAACATTAATGTTATCTTGTCGTGGTTGGGGTGAAGGTGGTGGTGTTAAATTATGAGCACCATGACGTTCACTGTGTTGGTTATGTTCTGGGGGAATTTCTTCTGCATCAGTGCCACCTGTAGCCTGCATAAAATGTTTGGCACATCTCCATATGTTCTTGTTCCTTTTGTAATGCTTCAGCAGTTTTTCTGCCAAATTCCTCCTGGCGAGCATGTTGTGCTGCCATTTCTTGTAGCTTAATTCGCTGTGCTTCGCTCTGGTCCATTTCAATTTGAATAATTGTAGATGGGGACTTGTGTGGGGAATGAGGTGGTGTTTGTATTCCAGCCATTAAATGTTAGGAAACAATGTTTTAGTAATGTTATTGTGGTGAAAAACACTGAAGAAAATCCAATTAGTACAATGTAAACAAAGTTGACAGATCTGACCTAGATATGGAAATGTTGACCCACATGTGGAAGCGCAAACAATGAACTTTCACACAAAATTGGTTGGGGCTATGAACAAATCCTCTTAGTATAGTAAACTAGAGTTGTCTGAGCACGTTTGCAACTTTTGGTACAATTCCATCCAGTATTTTGGGAGAAATCTAGAATTTTAATCCTTGTATGTAAATGAGAAACATGAATGACTACATGTCACCATAGCAACCAGGCATGTTTGTGACAAGCTGTTATGTAATGAGATTCCAATTTTCGGGCAAGTTTCAGAACAAAACATTTAAAATATAAGTGATCTACACCAAATTTGTTAACAGTACTTCATTCAGCATGTTCCTATGAACGTATCTGTTAAATATGAATCACTTTGAACAATTATTAGAGTCTGAAAAGTGGAAAATATTACCAAAGGTTTTTGCACTGCCTCACTCAAATCCCAAATGGCTGACACTCTGTCTTAACCAGGTCACCAGTTCGGAACTTTGAAAATTTCTCCTGAGCTTAATACTGATTGTAATACCAAACTACTAAACCAGCATGTTAAGCAGATTTCCTATTATATATGAAAATTGGTTCCAGGTTGATATCTCACCTACAGGCTGAGATCCAAAAGTTTAGTATAAAAAACATGTGTGTTCACTTTGATCTTGCCACCATGTTGACTCCTCCTCAGAAAGACCAGTTTATCCAATGAATTATTTGCAGTTAACCACAATGTCAACAAAGTCTAAAAATAGACCTGAAAATACTATCACATGTGTACTTTGTACCAATATTCCTTTTGGTACGAAATCACGTCGGGGTCACCATGAATTATGACTCCAAAACTGGATCTTCTTGATAATACACATGTTTATTAATTGAACAAGACAAAGGAAGTGACGTACAGGGATCTGACGTAGGATTTAAACAGAGATTTGTCTCACGGACAGACATAGACACGTATTTAAATTTATAGGAATAATACAAAGGTGGACCAAGATATTGTCATCAGAGATGATAGATCTACATCCCAAAATAAATCCAAATAAACACTCTTTGTTGTAAATAGAAAGAAGTGATATGTGTACATGGAAAATTGCAACCAAACAATCGGACCTGCATATGCGACTTTGGTTGGTCGTCTGATCCGCACAATCGCAGTCCGTACGATCCCATTACCCAAGTGTACTATTTGTGTAATACGCACGCACTGTCGTCTCCTACAAGATTGAAAAAGATAACTGCACACATGATCAAACTGTTGGTATGTATGTTTTTTCAAAAGTAGAAAGCCATGGCATTTTAATTGCTAATTTTGCTGAAATATAAAAAATCTGAAGAAACTGCATTCATAATAATACGTATACGTTTCAATTTTCAGATATTTCTTGTCGGTTTAATGCTCTGTGCTTGTGCCCTGTCCTTTTTGTTCTTTTGTTGTGCGAAACTGTGGATGATCTACAGAGGAAAGAAGGTATTTTGTATCTTTGTAACTGTGAGATGAGTGTAATGTAGTCTTTGTTATTGGACCCGCATATTTAATGGTCAGGTCTACGAATTCCGTTTTAAACATGTTTATGATACTCATGCCCTACTGTTCATGGTCGGAAAAACCTTTATTCACTTGTTTTGAAAAGTATGCCGGTGATCATGAATTGTTTCTTAATCATTTCATCTTTTGTTTCAATCAGAACAAGAACGATATAGCGATGTGGTTCAAAGAAAAATTTGTGGGAGACGAAGAGGCAAGACAACCGCTTTTTGGCAGCTCGGTTAAAAACCAATCCGGAAACGGAAGGGTACAACATATAGGTATTTTCAGCTCAATCTCATCTTTTACAAAAGCATTGATAGAAGTTTTGAATCCTGCAATCTAAGCGCCATGTCTTTAGCATCGTGTATACTTGTACATGCTTTTTGCTACACTTTCTTTCGCCTTATTGGTTGCAGAAACAAGTTGGTACAACACGGAGGACAGCATATTTGACAAAGCTGTTGTCCACACAAAAAATAAAGGGAAGAAAAAGGGTGAATTATCTTTGAATCCAGGAGATGTAATAACCGATTTAGAAAAGGTGGATATTCCAGGTTACTGGAAGGTAAGTTGAACAATCCACATTAGGCATACATATATTTGACAAATAATTGGTCATGGTACGTAGATTGAATGCCTTTACAACTTAATAAATGAGACGGTGATATGTGATACTTGATAGTCGTCTTTATCTGCCAGTATACGTTTCTTTCAGGGCACGTGCAGAGACAGAAGAGGCATATTTCCTGTAACGTGTGCTGAATTTCGGCGAGATGGTCAACGACCAACACCTCTTCTCCAATAGATGAGAAAGCGGCTTGGTTTTCTTCGCCCCTGACATGAACAAGTAAGTGTACTACTAAAGTAAGCAAGTGACCGTCATCATCATTCTTGTCTTCAAATTGCTAGAGCCTATTATGGATACTAACCGATTGGATGCATTGTAGTAAAGATTTGGCCTACTGGAAACACGGGTTCCCTGGAGGAAACCTTTAGTAAGAACATTAAAGGTGGAACGTGGTATACCTCCTTACACAAGTACAAAAGAACCTATCTTGAGCGACACCGTTATTTGTTAAGACTAAAATGCAGTAAAAGGCAGGTATGCCGTTCATGACAGGTAAAATAAACATGAATATTAAAGTTTAATTTTACAACAAGATGCCGTAAAAGGTAGGATGTCGTTCAAGACAGGTCCTACTGTACAGATAAAACTTGCGGTTAAGGGTGATGAACTGAGATATTGTGCGACAAGTGATGAAGTCTCCAAACACAAGGTGGCACATATGATTTTGTAGGTTCATACAATAATGACATCTGGTGCAAAATTGGAAATTTGTTTAGACCTCTGTCGAAAAACCCGATATGATGTTTGTTCATGTTTGGGAATTGTTTTGTGAAACAACAGGACACTATTGAAAGGACTTTCATATATGAGACCATGGCTAGAAACCAAATTCACAAAGAAAAAACAAATCCCAAAACATTCTGGCCAAGTAATGAAACTGAAGTGGTATTTTCTCACAAGGGAATCCAATTAGTTACCGTAGTTGAGTGTGTCGACTGGTGGTATGACAAGTCTGTGATAGTAAATTTGCAGGTTGATTTCAAGGATCAAAAAGAAAAACTGGAGCAGCACCTGTCCGAATCTTGACTTTGGTTGATTTCAGCTTGATTTAGTTTCACCTGGACACACAAATTGAAATTAACTGAACAGCATCCAGTCTTTTGGGTCGACCAATTGTAGCGTAACTCTAGTGATTATTCTGCAGTGCGGGAGAAAGTCCCTTCAATTAATCTGCAAAGTAAATTTTCGAGGTACACGGGACTCGGTAATTGTATCTTGACTTACCTGGGTGATTTATGAGCCTCATGATGTGTTATTTTCATTTGATGTATTTTTTCACCAGCTCAGGGGGGAATTTGCTCGAAATCAATCATGGGGTTTTCACTTGCAGAAGGTTTTCTTTGTAGATATGAGCATTGTGGATCCGGCCGGTCTGGCTGATTGCTTAAATATTTATTGATGTTAGCGAAATTACTACAGTGCCTGCATTGAGTCCTTACAACTTGGTTTGTGCATCCCCCTCAGCCCCGGTATAACTTAATGTGCCATAATGAAATATGTGTACAATGCTACTATGCAAAGTGCTGAAAGAGCCATTTGTACAAAGACTTTTTCTCAATGATCGCTTCATGAGGTCTTATGACGCTACAGCGTTTTACGAGACTTGTCCATAAAGTAAAAGTCCATATTTAGAATTCAGTCGCATTTGCAATAAAAGCTACATTACTACGGAGGAAAATTTCCGATATGAATTACTCCAGTCTACCAGTGGTAATGGCTATGAGAATAATGCGTTATTATCGTCAAATGCGGTTTCTTTAAATGTTTATAACGTAAAATTCAGGGAAATTTTTATTTCTCATATTTGTCAGGGAATCTTGAACGAATTTCGCTACTCTGATCAAAGAATAACTTGAAGAAATTTGCCATATTTTATAATGTGAGTTTCTTGGTTCTTTTCCGAAGTGAACGTACTCAGTACATGGTAAGATTCAAGATACAAATGGAATTGGATCTGATTTATGTAACCATTAAATTTATAAATATGGGCAAATGTAGTTCACGTGGCCGTTGGATATTTTAGTAAATTCCAGCTATGAAGTATAATTCATAAATTTACATGCTCTCACATGGTGCCAGCACCAGATAAAATAATGAATGGCAAAATTATTTGGAGGTTAATAAAAGAATGGTTTCAAGCACGATATATCTCAGTTTGTTGCGCTATTTTAGTTTGTTGTTCTGTAATCGCCTATTTTGTATTTTTGGCTCATTTGGCATAATTGCCAAAGAGCCTATAGAATCATAAATTGTCCGTCGTCCATCGTCATGGTTGCCAGAACACAGGGAAAACGGAAAACAGGAAATTTGACTGGTTGCCACAACACAGGGAAAACAGGGAATTTGGCTATCAGTTTTCCAGACAGGGAAAACACAGGGAATTTGGAAAAAAATGCAGGGAACATTTTTCAGAACATGGGGAACTTTTTTCAGAACACAGGGAACAGGGAATTTCCCCAATAATGAAGTATTTGCTAAAAAATTGTCTTTTTATTGGCTTGCATTTCCTAAAACATTTTCAGTGTCCCTTTGCTCTGGATGTTTTCAAAAATGGACACTTTCTCCATCCACTTTAGCCATTAATTCAAATGTTTTCAGTGCTGCCATGTATATTAAACATGTCACTTCTACATTATGCTGCATGTGCCTCTGCAAAAAGAAAGCATGCAAAAACTGCTTTAAAGTTGCAATTGTGAATGTATAAAATATAGTTACCACACATTGGCGGATCCAGGATTTCCCGTACGGGGGGGGGGGCACCCGGCCTGTAGGGGGGGGCGCCAACCCAAGTTTCACCCAAAAATCGAGAAAAACTGCATGAAAATGAAGAAAATTTTGGCCATAGGGGGGGCATGCACCTCCTGCGCCACCCCTAGATCTGCCAATGCCACAGGGAAATATATCGGAGACACGGAAAACTCAGGGAAAACACAGGGAATTCAATTTCACTTGGAGCGTGGCAACTATGTTAAGTATCACGGTGAACGTATGTCAGTATTCGAATACAGGATATTTGTAGTTTGTCCAAGCCAAGAAGCAATCTATCATCTACATTACAACTGTTCTATAATATCTTGATTTCGTTAACTTAGATAAGCCATTACTTATGTTTAAACTGACCAATCAAATATAAGTGCACTCATACAGAATGCAATCCTTTGCAGGATAACCCCCGCAGTGTTTTTTGGTAATGAATCTCGTGTGTCAAATATTTAACATTTGACTGATGTGAGGATTTTTTTCATAAACAAAATTATCAGAAAGGCGGCGGGTGAATATCTAAACATGAGCTACATTATTGTCTTTGTCGCAGTACTTCTCAGAACAAGCTGCCGGTTCTTCATTGATGTCAAGAATCTCAATCTTGATCATTCGTTTCAAACCATTCAAACCAACTTTCTGATAAAGTGGTTTATTGTTACTGCGTTCATGTATGTACTCGTACAAGCACTGACAATATCTCTCACCATTTCTTCCGTTTCCTGGGAATGAAACATATTTTGCGCACCAAGATCCATTTCATGTGTCCGTTGGTTTCAGACTAATGTTAACTCTACCCGTGGGTTTTAAAGCCAGAATCAAACAATATTATCCTAAATTAGAAAAAAAAATGAGACCCCCAGTCTTAAAACACCTGTAGTCGTTCATCCTCGATTTTATTTTTGCGTAAGTGGAACTGTGTTCGTTTGGGGTTTTTTTTTTCAATTTTAAAACATTGCTGTGTATTAATTGTGAAGAAAGTCCTGCAAAACAATGTGATTTTTTAAAGCACATTGACAATGTAAATTTAACTGAATATGAAAAGTGTAAATTTTGTTCAAATGAATGTGTACATATTCGTTCACGATGTGAAATGGTGATTTTGTATTTATTGTATTATTATGGTGTGAATATATTGCTATTAACCTGAATCCACTTCATACTCGAGATTTTATGCAATGTATAAAATGTGCACTGTGCCGAAAAAATTTCGTTTATAATTTGCTTAAAACCGTTGTGGTTAAATTTAAGGTATTGGTAATCTTGTCACAGTTCAAATTTTTAGTCATTTAAAAATAGTGTTTAAGTTCAATTTTTTCTCGAGTATGGAATCATTTTTCCATGCCTTTTAATGTTGGTAATTCAATATTGTTAATTTTGTTTTGCACTCTCAACTGACAGTTTTATTGACAATTTTACCAATACGATTAGTGTCTTCATTATTTTAATGGGCATATTCTGTGATCAAGAATACGAAAACCGAATGAAATGTCAAGTAAATAAAGGCCATTATAATGTAATGTTGCAATTTAAATTTAAAGAAAATGAATTAAAACAAATATTGTCGAACGAAATCAAAGATGAAAACGTTACAGTCAAACCTGGTTTAAGCGAACGCGCACATCACGAGGCGGACTAAGATATGGCAGGGTGGTAGTGCAAAACAGGGTAACTTTTACTTAGTTAATTGTAATTAAGACATTCTGTCTGTGTCTGATGTAAGAATCGCACAAAGATGGTTTGGCTGCAATATTGTATGCTCGTCAATAGTCTCTTGTACCTCTTTATTACAAGCTCAACTGCTATGAAGTTAACGATATACACAGTATTGCTTCAGGTATTATGTAAATAAATTTGAGCCAAGCCATGACAGTAACACGTTTCAAAGATGTATAAAATTGTAACTAAAACGTCCATGATCTCATAAAAATAATTCAGTCAAATTGAAATTTGAAGAATTCGAATTGTAAGTTAAATTAATGCAAGGATTAAAGATTTTAAAATGTACTCCACAGATCTGTGATGAACACTTCAGAAGAACGTTTCAATATCTGAAAATAACTTGTACAGTTAAAAATAAAATCCCATCTCAGGTTTCATACATTTGTGTTCAGATGACGTGGTACAAATTAGACTTGATTGAATAACTGTACTTTAAAACACATTGTATTGGTACAGGGAACGCAAATAAGGAGATACGACAACTTGAATGATTTGGTTTAATCAAAAACTTTAAAAAATGAAGTCTTTGACGCAAAAAGGTTATTGTGCACACATATTGAAGATGTTATTGCAATTTTTAGATATTTAATCCGAGTAAGTTTACGTTTATCAATATTAACTGTGTTCATTTACTAAGATTTGAATTGAGACGTCACCCATTCCTGGGCTCCAATGGGTGGAGAAATGGTGTACATAATTTTTTCGACCCAGTGGGCCACATAGACAAGGAAAATGGACCTGGTTATGTTTTCTGTCCAGTCCACAAAGGAATCTCCATCCTTGAGTATTATGACAGTATTTCAATTTGTTGACAATGTACAATTGAGAGAGTTCAATATTTTACAGAAGTCACGAAAGAAGAATCTAAAGAGTCATTTGCAGCAAGATATTGGTTTTGAATTTATCTTCAAATTAAAAAAAATGATAGGATTTGGATTTACATACATTTATTAATGTAATATGGAATTATGGGGCAACAATTTTACATTTTGGGAGTCTTTTTTGTTATGTGCTGACATATAATGGTGAAGCCCGGAAACGGCTACTGGCAAAGGGCATCCAATGAAACATCATGAGTACGAAAATTTTATTTTTAAGATTTTCAACAATGTAGAATGTTGTGTATATTGGTTGTAAACAATTGCTTAGGGCTAACGATGACAATGCTTATTCATGTTACAAGGCATTGGCAGTAATTTTACTTCTGGTGTAGGCCTAACTATATCTCAGGTTTTATAAATAGAACTATCTCGGTATTTAAGTTTTCGTGTGTTGTAATTCGTGAAGAAAATCATTCATATAATTTCAATAGCCACTGATAAGACTAGTTTTAGTTAGTTTTTGCTGCTTTTACAGTTTTATTTTCAAACATTTTCATTTCAGAATTTAATGTCATCCAAATAGTTGATTGGTGGTAAAATAATCTGGTGAAGGTGTTTGAAAACAAAAACAGTGATTTCCACTTGGCTCAAATTCCTTTTTTCCTGTCAATTACTTTTGTTACAATTAATTTATTGTTATTATATAGAACGTGTTTTAAGTCTCTTTTAATTATCTTTGATTACAAGCCAAGTGGATATCACTATTCATAATTTATTTTTTACTAAAATCAAAGCGTGTATCGAGTGGAATACATTTGTAAATATTGAATTGTCTTACACAAATGAGCACTGTCACTTTTCTCACTTTTCAATCACATTCATTCCCAAATAAAGATTATTTTCTATGAAATAAATATGTCAGGCTCTTTCTTTTTTGATATATAATTCCTTCAGTTCAGATAGATAACAAATACACGAAATGAATTGAATGGTATTCACGGGCTCAACTTTAAAGTGACGCCCGGATCATGTTTACTTGTCATATCGGATATAGCCTTACAATTTGAAACCATAGATACAAAAGCGCTAACCATCATTCACGCAACATTAATTTATAAATTGCAAGAAAGGACTTTCCCACTCGAAATGTTGTCTGTCTTCACAAAGAAACCCACGTCAGATTGAATTTTTTTTTAGAAAACCCACTTCAGATTGAACAGTTTTTTGTTAAAATTATATTTCGAAAATATGTCCGTGTTTTAATCTTTACAAGAGATAGATGTTATTGACATTTAATCTAGACTAGGGGTGCCTGTACCTGATCACTTTCGAAAATTTCGACTTTTGACCTCTCCCACACACAAGCAACACATCATTTTGTGTAAATAATAATTATAACAAACTTTATTAATATATTTAAAAACATAAAACATTTCACTTTATCATCTTTGTAATTAAAGAGATAGGGTTTACTTAAGGGTGTCTGAACCCATGCGAAAATGGCACCGGTCGCCTATACTGGATCAACCCGGTGCCCATACCGGATCACTCTACTTTATCCTTTCTGGAAACAAGTACAAATTTTTATTTTCTTAAAAATTAAACAGATCTGTAAAATACAACTATCTAGGTCTACTTTCTCCAAATTTGAGCAAATTACAACTTATAATTATTAAGATATGATTATTTGAAAATTAGCCGTACATGTACATTTTTGGTGTAAACCAGATCACTTTGTACTTTTATCAATTTCGTGCACAATTTATGAAAACATTTATGAAACAATGTTTTAATTATTTTGTAGTGTTGTAGACATTCAGAGGAGTAAATCTGTATTATGTAAAGGGGAGAGGCTGCAGGATCAGAACCATAACCACCTCTCACTCCTTCACATTATACAGATATCAGTCCTCTGAATATCTTACAACACTACTTTCAAAGTTAAAATGCATAAACTGGATCACTTTCACTTTGGTATTGATTTAATGTCTTCTTCATACTGCTTTACATACTCTCTGTCCTTGTCTTTATCTTTTTGTTTAATCATTTCAAGACACTGTGGATCTGTGTAAAGGTATGAAGGCATCTTTGATATTGGTGTTTGTCTTCTTCT
>JBCAUI010543471.1:0-23151 GCA_038406195.1 Haplosyllis anthogorgicola
ACTATCATGAATATTTATGAGAATTAATTAGTTATCAGACACACAGATTTTCGTGTACTCTAATTATAGAAACCTTTCGAATTGTTCCGAATTATTGCATACGGTTAATGGAAACGAATTGATAATACAACAAATTTATTGGCCAATTTTTAGCAAACATAAATTGTAAAACCTCTGAAACGCTCTCCGGCTAATGACGTAATTCTGTGATCCCCAATGCGGTCCATTATCAAAATTATTACTTTGGACTCGCAATCTATTTCGTCGATGGAGGAACTATCCTAAAATCCATAATTTCTATGAAATGGGGCTTTTGTAATTGGTCAAGGCAAACAACCATAAATGTTATTAACTCCAACCTGAATGTAAGACTCTTTTCTGATACAACTACTTTCAACTTCTAGGAAGCCAATGGCAAAGGAGAAAATTGAGAGGTTTCGATTTTCGAAATTCATCTGAGCAATATATTGCATACATTTAAAAACGTCCCTGTTACAAGTATGATTTTTTCGTTGAGTGATAACATAAGACGGTATCTTCATCCTTAACAAGTTTACTGAGAAGAAGTTTACTAAGAAATGATGAAATGATGGTTCACGCTCAAGACAAATCAATTTTAATATAGAAAGTTCAACATTCAAATATTTGGAGAGTGTGAGGTAATAAAAACTTCGCGCAACGTTATACCTTTGCAAAAGCATGCCGTTTGCAAGGCTATTTATTTATTCAAATTTTCCCTTTTGGAGTGGGTCTTCCAGAAAAGTCAAGTGTTTCTGTCTTACCGGTTGTCCACTGTCGAGAATTCAGGCTCACATTCAGCAGAAATTTCAAGCAATTTTATTACCAGTAATTTTCTTTTTTGGGGACAATAAAGCACTGGATGTCAAGACATAATTTGCACAGGTGCTTCATTAACAAAACCAAAACATCAACTGTGCTTCATAATGAAGAAAGAAAAGATAAGTGTGTGTCAACATGAGAGAGTGCGCTAATTGGAGTAAATACAGTAATAAGTGTGATTTTTCAAATGACAATTATTAATTTTTCTAAGGCTAATATTGGGTTTTCAATTCTTCTCATTGCAGGCCGAGCAATAGGACCCACTATGATAAATTACTGAGAGAAGTGACAATTTCCATCTAGTGCTAACTATCCATCTCCATATCCCTGGCACAATCCGAAATATAATCCAGAGTGGAAATGAACATCCAGAATAGATTACAATTCATCAGTGTCGAAGGGGCCACGTGGTCAAGGACATTTCATTAATTTGGTTCTCCAGAATGAATCCAGTTCAATTAAGAGTGAAAATGTGACCCAGTTCCATCAAAAGTGTTGGATTATTTTTTGGTTATCAGTTATCAAATAGATATTTTAGTTTCAAAAATAAAAACATTGAACTGCACCAAATATTTGTGCTATCCGTTTAGTGCATACACGGATTTGGGATATTATTAACAAACAACAACAACAATGGCGGCCAAGTACTCAGCTCGGGCCTTCGCCGAGAAGCTCAACTACTATTCAGCAGTTTGGTTTTGGGTCACGATTGCAGGTTCGTAGCTCTTTTTACTTATTTATTTTTGTTTAAAAAATTAAAAGAAACTTCGGGAAGGGGGAGAGTCCATGTTTCGCACTTGATACGGCCATATTAGTGGGTCAGATACTGGTTTTAAGCTGTAGAAAGTGCACTTGATCTGGAATCCTTTCACTTGTGAAGCAAGCAAGAAAAAACATATCTACCAGTGTCCTTGCGGGAAAGTAAATTTTTTTGATGTTTTATGTCTGAACGGCTGCCAATTGGTTAGGAGTTTAGATGCAATTAACTGTTCTGTTGCTCACTTAAATGCCAAACTTAATTTTGAAGTTTGTCGTCCACTGGTCCCCTTTTGAATTATGTGAAACGTTTTGCTTTCCCTTCTGATAAGCTCACTGTTACACCTCTAATAACCTAAACGAAAGCTGCTGTAGTTATTTATGTACAATAATTATACGCCACATTTTGAATTATTAATAAAAAGTCATCGTAATGATCAAGTTGTGCGTTGTTTAATGATTCAAAATACACTTCAAGCATATAAATTTGCATTTCAACGAAAATCCACACAATAGCGCTAAATTAGTCGTTTTTACCATCTACACAGCAAAATGTATCTTTTCTTGTTCAATTGAAAAGGATGAACTATAATAGTATAAAGGATCTCATTGAAAGTAATGTATTGGTAAAATTTAGTCACTTTATGACAGTAAGATTTCACAGTAATTTTCTGTTTGAAAAGTTGTGTCATTGCGATGCATCTTCTAGCAAGAAGGTTGGGTGAGTTCTCTGCTGTGGATATATCTCAGTAGAAAATCTAAGCAATTCTATGGGGCATTTCGAATCACTACATCTTGACTTAAACTATGTCTTCATCTTTTTACCAGGTGTTTTCTACTTCGGATTTTCCTACATCTTGCCAGTAGTTTACAAGGACTCAAGCGCGACCGTCATCTGGATGCATGAGTATTTCTGCTACTTCATGTTAGTCGAGATGCTGGTCAACTGGGCGTGCGTCAAGTGGGTGCAGTCGCCATTCCAGCCGGGCGATTACAAGCCTGAATACGGTTCGGACGATGACCAGCTACTCGCGACTGGTTTTGAAATCAATTTGAATAATCTGAAGAGAACCGGGAAGGAAACAATGGATGTGGCGGGACAGATACACGCAAATCAGGTCAGTAAACAATGAATAAAGCAGGGGCGGATCCAGAATTTCCCGTTGGGGGGAGGGCACCTGGCCCGTTGGGGGGCGCCACCCCTATTTTCGCCCAAAATTTAGCGGAAAGTGCATGAAAACGAAGAAAATTTGGGCCGTTGGGGGTGGGGGCGCGCAGCCCCCCTAGATCCGCCAATGAATAAAGAAATACTGAGGCAGCCTTTTGGCCTCATGTCTGTCGAATGCATATTATTGGTCCATTTTGCCCAAGAGTAGTAACGATCGGCAGTAATGATTGGTGTCAATTGTAAATGTCGACTGGGCAAGTGACACAACTTTTAGACCAATAGATGGTGTCAGTGGTCCACTTTGCAATTGACAGTAATTATTTGTGTCTATTGTTAATGTCGATCAAAATAGTGCACTACTTCTGGAACTTAGCCTTTCGGTTATGTTGTTGAGTGGTGGTCAGAAAAAGGTTAATATAGTCTACTTTCAAATTTTGGACGAGAATTATTCTTCATAAGAGAAGTAAAGCTTGTAACCAAAGTTGTTTTTAATTAAGTTTTTAGTGGCAACCATCGCAGTCCCTAATCTATAACTAGCGATCAACGATTTGCAAGTTCAAGGGACGTGTAGTCTTTTACAAAGTAAAGAACGGCTTATAACTTTAGGGCTATCTTTTCCGGAATACTCAATTTAACATGTATGCTGCAGGTTTTTAGCGCTGGAAGTAACGGTACAGCAGTAGCAAATCTAGGCAACAGAAATCCCGGGACAATGTACCTGGTCGCGGTACCACAACCAGATGAGCCTGCAGACAGTAAAAACAGCCTGAGTAACGGCACCAACGGCGCCACCAACGGTCTAACGAATGACCGTAGACTGGTGTATCCGTACTGGTCCTGGAAGCCGTGCCTCATATGCCAGGTGCAACGTCCCCCCAGAGTGCACCACTGTCCGCTGTGCAAGATGTGCGTGCTCAAGCGTGACCATCATTGTTTCTTCACAGGGTCATGCGTTGGTGAGTATTACACCTATTGGCGGGTTTAGGGGAACACAGGAGGCGCCCCCTCCTACGGCCGAAATTTTTTGGGGGAAAATAGATGAAAATTGGGTTGGCACCCCCCCCGACACACACGGACCGGAACCCCATCCGTACGGTAAATCCTGGATCTGTCCCTGAAACCTAAGGTTGGGTGGATCCAGGATTTCTCGTTGGAGGGGGTTCCTCTCTGCCTTAAAGCGTTTGGAGAGGCGCCCATCAATTTACTCTACCAAAATTCCATGAAAACAAAAGACGACACCTCTCCTAAGATCAGCCAATATTGTAATTAATTCAGTAGAGACATAAAGGAAGGGTCATCTGATGAACACTAACATTTCATTCGGTGCTTTTGCGTGTAAGTTCTTGGACTAAATCGTATTTAGCTTTACTATTGAAATGATAATCGTGCTGAAAAATTCAGTGATAAATTTTAATGGCACAGCTTTGTTAGGTAAAACTGCTTTAAAATAATTCTGTGACGTACTCCTGATTTTTATTTAAGGTCCGAAACTGAAATAAATCTTAACGTTTTCAGGTCTGAGAAACCAGCGCTACTTCATAGTTTTCACCTTTTGGGCCAGCATGGCGACCGCCTACTGTTTCATCCACTCGCTCATCTACATCTGGGTGGAGGTGTTCCTCACCAACAATGTTTTTGACCTCTTCTTGCCAATCACCATCATACGCTGGATGTTTGGACACGTTAAGAACGTCTATCTAGCGATGTGTATACTCTTGTACTCACTGGTCTGGTTCACTGGAACGGCCATTGGCTTTCTCATTGAGCAGATCAAGATCATTCGCAAAGGTGTTACATCTTTCGAAGAGGATAACAATATTAAGATTACCAACACAAGGACACCATCGGATAACCTTAAAGGAGTGATGGGAGAAAAATGGTGGTTGAATTTCATCTTTCCAATGCATTTGTTTTATCCGGCATTGGATGATGGAATTCGTTGGAAAAACATTAAGGTATGATGGAAAGAAAGTATGAGT
Organism: Haplosyllis anthogorgicola; assembly: GCA_038406195.1. Taxonomy (NCBI): domain Eukaryota; kingdom Metazoa; phylum Annelida; class Polychaeta; order Phyllodocida; family Syllidae; genus Haplosyllis; species Haplosyllis anthogorgicola. Next base: position 4,744 of record JBCAUI010543471.1, read on the forward strand.
GACAGAATGAAAAAAAGAAGGTCAGGAGGAGTGTGATGAGTATTATTGTTGTTTCTTCTTCCACACGGAGAAGATAATGTATATCTGCTGTTAAATGCCCTACTACGGTTTCGAACAACTGAATTGAGAAACCTGAGAAAGTAACACAACGAAATGTCATCATCTGAGTATTTTAAAGTTACAAGTGTTCTACAAGTTAGGAGCGGACGGATTGACATGAACGTAAAAGCAAAACTGAACCGTACCATTTCAAAACTTCAAAGAAACGAGGGATGACCTGCCGGTGCACAAAGCCTCAACCTGCATTTACCAAGAATTTTCAAAGTCTAACACTAAAATACACCAAATTTTCCCCAGAAAGTGTCTGTAATTATCTGAAACGGCTTGATTCCACTCTGTCTTGCTTGACTCTAGTCTGTCCAGCATGATTCTACTCTTCTGCAGCTTTTCTTCCATCAGAAAACAACTAAGTCACCTCGTCAAATCAGAGTGCCTCAGGCCTCTGTCGGGCATGAGGCTCAATTATTTAAAAAATTTCACCTCATTCATGTCAAGTGTGACACAGGTTCCTGTCAGATGTTTTGCGTTCTGTCACAGCGTTGAATGAATTTTGACAGGTAGAATTCAAGCTTTTGCGTTTAAGTTATAGTGTCTGAGCATTCCAAATATCAGTTATAACGTTTTGAGTTTAATCAAGTCTGGGATGTTAAGATGAGGCGTGTTTGTCAGTGACAGTAACTGGTGATCATCATTAATAATAATAATCATATCATATCATAGTCATCTCGGAAAATACGAATAGGGTCTCTTTAAAACTAGACTTTTATTAAGATTTTGAGATCAAGGTTTAGATTATTTCCGGTTTAAAATGGTTAAATTTACACTAATTGATGGACTCTTTGTGACTGGTTGGAGATTGATATGGAGAGAAACTAAAATGATCATTATTCAAAATGAGCATTATTCGTTTTTTGATTAAAGTTATAACATGTGCTTTCTCCCTTAATTCTCACTGTACAAAACTAAAGAAAAGACGGTAGCATAACCCAGGCGCTAGGACCCTTAAACAAAGTTGCCTCTATGTTAAAATAGTACATTCAGTCAATGCAACAACATCTGGATATAAGACGTCAGAGAGATTAATCTGTGGTTTAGATCCTACAGGGGATTAGGAGCGAATTAGCCGATAAGAAGCAATAACGTTATCGTTTATTCTGAGCATGCGCTCCTCAACACAATGTTACGTGCAATCCCCATTAGGCCAAACCTTTTTATTCGTTGCACTACGTTTCAGTATAGGAAATATTTGAGAGCGGCAATAGAATTTCTTTTACCTTGCAGTATATTTTTCACAAAATTGACAGGTAATTATGATAAGCAATGTTCACTGAGGCAACAGAAAGTCACAATTGTGGGTCACTTGGCCCTCCAATTCAAATTTGTTCTTTTTACAATTCTTGAATTCTGGGAGCGGCAGGAAACGTAATCGTACAAATACTCTGGCATTAGAACAGGGAGCTGGCTAGTTCATGGATTGGTTTCAGTGAAAATGGTTTCAATCCATGATTATTTGTCAAAAAATGCAGTGTGGATTGAAGGTACCTACCATCTTCCTGGGTCTTGGTCTGGAATCCGGATGCAGTCTAGAAACGTTCTGAGAGAGCACAATATGTAATTCCCACTGCCATAAACTAAACAAATTTATATTTTGTACTACACGGGTTTTCGTTCACATCAAGATAGATTTAAAATAAATTCAGAACTTTGGTCCCAAGGAAACTCAAAGGACAGATTGCCCTTAGGACGTGACCTTAAGGTCTAAGGCCTCGCACATAACTTTTGCTGTCTTAAGTAAATTTACTTGTATTAAAAGTAGTATATTGTGTCACAAAATAGTTAATCGTAAGACAGAAGAGTGACCAGTCCCAGTAAAAAGGTGGTTATAAGCTGATCGATTATTATAACTATTCTCATAGTTTTACAACATTTTATTTTACATTTAAAACGTAAATAGTTCGGTTCCCAAATTTTTGACGTATTTATACTCATTGCTATCTGAGCAACAGGTAGCTAAGTGATGAGTTTGTCCTATTTTTACACAATCTGGACACTTGGCGACTTGCCAAGTGCCTGCATATTATGACGTCACTAGTGACATCATTTGATTTGGGGTCATGGCAACAAGTGTTGCATTGTTTATTTACATTTGACGTTTGCCATTTGTGAAGGTAGCAATTACTCTCAGAGAGTAACCCTTTTAATTCATCATATTGGCAGGTGTCACTTGTACTTACAAGTACTTACTTGTAAAGTAAACCACTATCGGATCGACATGAATTCTTCTACTCATCAAAACAAAACGTCCGAGAGGAATCTATTTCATCTAGAATTGTATGTATTTTCTACTCGAAACTGGTGTGCAACAGAAAAAAAGTGAACAGATATTATTATTGGCGATTACACTACAGTTCCTCAAGCCGAAATAGAATTCCATTTTTATTTTTTAACATAAATATCTTTTAGTTTTTCACACTTTGCTTTTTAGCAAAGTTAAAAGCATGGTATTGCTTACACATAATGACAAAGTTGATATTCACTTAAAACTTTAAAAAATAAGAAGTCAATGAGTGTTTTACATTATGTGAGTTTACAGTGGTGTAAGCACATAACCACTTGCTCAATGACATGTGACCACTGTCTGCTCAACATTTCATAAAGGAGATCTTAATTAATTTAAGGACACATTGTATAAAAGTCAGAAATTTTAAATGATCCAATACAAACAATTCAGATCAAATTGAAACCATGGGCAGGACAAAACACTTTTCAGCTTCCCCTAAAATGCAAACTCTGAAAAAATGTCAAGGGATAAACACAAAAGCAAAAGGCTCTTGAAGGTTTTGTTTTAAAAGGATAACTCATCATGTAACATGAATTTAACAGGTAACTTTGGTTATAAATGTTTGTTGACAATAAAACTTGCACAGTAATGTAAGCAAAATAGCATGATTTCAAATGAGGTAAGTTATAATCTAGTCTTTACTATTCCTGATTTTATATTTAGAAAAAATGAGATTCTATTTCGGTTTGGGGAACTGTAAAATACCAGCCAAATTTATTGAAAACTTACGCCAGACAAGCTCCGCTCATCATACACCCAACGAGAAAGCGCAGTACAATCAGCCATGTGTATGTAGGGGCAAAACCACTGAGGAACCCAAAATATGCACCAATTATCGTTATAATTAAAAGTATCTGCAAAAGGAAAGAAAATGGTGCATAATCCATGACATGATTATATGTAATATGTTACAGATTTATATGTAACAGATATGTAACAGATTTATATGTAACAGATTTGATTTTGGAGATAAAGCTTTTCATTTTGAAGAAAAGGGTCAATAACAAGAAGAAGAAACAGTAAGAAGACTGGAAGACAGACAGACAGACAGACACACACACACACACACACACACACATACACACAGACAGGAAAAAATAAAGAAAGAAGTAAGAAAAGAAAGAAAGAAAAAAGAGGAGAAAGATGTTTTGGAGACTGACGATCAGAGCTTATCTGGATTTTGTAAGTTGCAAACAGATGAAAACGGGATGAAACAGATGCACGCTTGTGGTAGATTTATAAAAATTAATAATTAACGATAAAAATTCAAATTCAAGAACATCCTGCTTCTTACCCTCCGTCGACCATATCTATCTGATCATTCGCCAATAAATGGAGTAAATACAACAGCAGAGATGAACAGCATCTACAACACAAAAGGTGTACTCTATTGAAATTTGGCAAGGTGTAAATTTATAAAATTAGTACCTCGCTAATACTCTATTGGTAACATCTAATGCTCGTGAGGGACCTTTCCTCTATGCAGACACTCTTGGTAAGGTTAGGAAATTAGCCAGTCATTGATCAATGGTAAACAAGCAAAGAAACATAAACAATCACTGACCAATCACAGGTTTTAATTCTAGCAAGATACTACTCCTTTTTTATCTCTAGTACAGACCCATGCCAATAGGGGCGCTGCCCGCACGTCATAGTTTGTTTTGTCTCGGTCTGTCGTAGAGATAAAATCCATTTACACATTTTACATCGCGAGACACAAATTTAGACCTCTCTGCACCTCAAATAGAGTACACCCCCCAAAAAAGCTTTTTAACCAAGGCGATCTTTTCAATATTGCTCTTTTAAGCTGACATAACAGTTACTCACACAGCGTGAATCTCTAGAAAATATTATTGTAGGATACCTCTGAGAACCCTACGATCGCCTTTACCGGTTTTCTTCCGGGGTAGAGCAACTAATCATTTTACTGTGACTAAACATAGATCGGGACGACAACCTAAACAGCTTCACGTTTTGAAGATAATTTCAAGATCTGCCAACCTTACTTGACATGCAAGTTATTGAACCCACTCACAGCAAAACTGGCTAATGGTTTGAGCATATTTTCAAATATGTGTCTGTCTGGTACTGAGCTGATGGATTAAGAACTTACCGATGAGTACAAGGCGGTTTGCCAGCTGCTGAGTGACCACTCACACTGGAGAACAGGCGCCAGAATCCCCATTATGTTGATCTCCATCGAGTCCGCAATCTGTGAGTTATTTATTTAGATAGGCTGTTAAATGGATTATAGCCAAAATAGTGGTTTAATGCTCTGAAGTACATTGTACGTCATTACACAAAAATCGCATCAATTGTGGACACAAGGGTAAGGAAGCTCCAATAAGGTACGGTGTTGTAGCTCTTATAATATTCTTGTGTACTGTTGTATTTAGAAGTTCTAAAAATAGTTATTTTTGGAGTAGACCAAGGATAGAAGAAAATGAAGGGAATTCCTTTGCAAGTTGTTCTGTCGTGTATAACTCATTCGTTGGATATAATGATGGTGTTAGGATCGTGCGGATAAATATATGGTCAGTTACACTTACATTTGCTAGTGCTTCCAGTAGCTTCGATGGCCTCTTCGAATGTATACCCTGAAAGCATCAACTATAGATGTACAACCTACTGTCTTTTTAAACCCACACGAGTTGGTTTTATCACACAGACGTTAGTAAAACCCACGCACCTACGCCTGCCCACACGCACGGACACACTCACACACACACACACTCACACACACACGCACATATACACCCATACACACACATACACACATACACACACACACTCACACACACACATACACACACACGCACATACACACACATACACGCACACACCAACTCACACACACAAACACTCACACACTCACACACTCACACACACATACACACACACACGCATATACACACACATACACACACACACACACACACTCACACGCACATACACACACATACACACTCACACAAACACTCACACACTAATACACACACACACACACACACACACACACACACACACACACTCCATAAATAGTACATCATAACTACAAACATGGAAACATTAATTTACCTTCCTCTGACGAATTTCCGGCCCCTCCTGCTTTATTCCTAACCGTTCCATATTCCAATTTGCGCTTCATTTCTATACTTTAGATGTATGATCCCACTAAAACAGCAACACGGATATGCAACTAAGCGTTCATGATGAATTCTTTAAATAAAAATCAGAGACTGAAAAGTCCTTCTTTCTCCAACAACAACATAACATTTACCATTGCTCGTCAGTTTTTATGACTGAATTTAAATAATAGCATTCAAAGTAAGATTTACATTACTGAAATCGTTAGTAACGATTTATTCTAACATTTATTATATCATTTAAGGTGTCGCTTTATTGCATGCATACTATATTTAATGGTAAATATTACATGTGTATATTCTTATATTCAGCTGATACACATTAGCACACTGTGAAACAGCTGTTTGCACAAAACATGTCAAATACTGTGATAATTGATTTGGAAAAACTAGATCATCCGCTGATAAATTAAAACTGCTGCACAATAGTAAAAAGCACCAGTGTAAGATTAAGGGGGGGGGGTGCTAAAAACTTGTTGTCCAAATTTTTCATTCAATCTTTACCGATTTATATTTATTTTCAGTAGTGCGAAGGATTTCTTGGGTGTACTCAATCTACTTTGAGAAACCCTGCATCCACCTATCATTATTGAAGCCAGTATGTTTAATGACAGACCATATCTGCGATTGACACAGAACTCTGCACAGAATGCCACAGATCAGAGCTTTAACGCAAATCAAGAGATTCCTATCAATTTGTAAGCACTAGGTGCAATCCCCTGTTGGGGGAGCGGGGGGGGGGGAAGCCCAACCTAACTGTAAACAAAAGCACATGTCCGGTGTCAATTTGCCTGTACTGAGTCAATTTGTACTGAGTGTGTAAACAAAAGCACGTGTGGACATGTGGACAGACGGACGTACTCCATCTTATATTTAGGGCTACGGGACAAAAGAGGAAACAATAAATAATCCACGAAGTGTTTTTGATGTGCTAGTGTTTCGAAACTGATAGGAAATTTATTCTAGGCGCTTGCTATTGGACTGATCGCAACATAAGACAAACAGTGCAAAAAGTATAAATCATTATGGAAGCAGTTAAAGCAGACCAGATCGTCAAATTATTATCAATTTTTAACGTCCCGCAACAATTGAATTCCATACAGCCTGTCCGCTTTATTGAAACTCTAATGTCATAAAATTTCTATTTTATTTCATTAAATCATCTGCGTCATTATTATTTCTACTATCCTCTCATTTTGGTCGAATATTATTGTATTATTGCATTGTATTGCATTATGGTACTACTAAAATGAAGTCAATACAAAGCACATAATTTAAGGTAAATGCAACGTCACAAAAAAAAGGAACAAAGAGTAAGAGAAGTTGGATACCTTACTTTTAATAGATCACATGGAAATCTCCTTAACTTGTTTGCATATTAAAATACTCCATGTTAATTTGTAGTAATCCGTATGCAGCATGTAATGTACAGTTACCGGTATTTCACGTCAGATCGACGAGGTCTTGTAGGTGTGAAATGGCCTAAATTATTACAAAAACTTGGTTCGCCTTATCAGACCATGATCTTATAGTGGTGACAATGGTTTATAAGATGTCAAATATTTCACTTTTCAAACAGCTTGGTAACATAATCTTAAAGTTGATATTTCTCATATTTATTAATATTTGTTCTCTTGAAGAAACAATGCAGCTGCCATTGTAATAATTTTTAGTCTCTTTAAACAGTTATTATCCATACACAACACAGTGCTAAGCCCCTGGTGAGGCTGTGTAGAAAATTCATTCTTTATTAGACCATGGTCTTATAAGTATGAAATGTTTACGCCTATAAGACCATGGTCTTATGACTAGGGGGTCTATCTCGCGTGAAATACCGGTACACTTCTTTCGTATCCTTTGTTCTGCACATTGTGTAACATCTGTTTACGCTGTATAAATATTGTAAATTTTGTCCAATAAAGGTGTTTACATTACAACTTTTGTAAGAAGAAGTAATATGTGTGTAAACGTAACAGAACTCGACATAAAATGACCGTGCTGTTGTTGTACAACTGAAGCAATGTAAACAGGCCACTATGACTGCCCTGATGTCATTGCGTGCAAGGGAACAAGTTGCCTGGCCTGTTGTTTCACAGGGCAACAATGTAGTTTACCATCACAAACGATCAATGATAAATTGCTCAATGAATTTTAGGAAACTTATGATACACCTAATTTGATTTTTTTTTTTCAATAAATTAATGCACAGACATATCTCAACAAATTACGGATAGCAACAAAAGCGAAAAACAAACATGTAAAAAAGAAAATCAATGGTATTTCATTGTTTAAAAGCTTCTTTTATCATATTTTAATATACATGTGTCATATGTTTTGTTTTTTCCTTTTCGCAGTCTACTGCTAACATCGCCCACTTCACAAATATTACTTACAATACGACATAAATTCAAATACTATAGCAATGACTAAAACTGAATCTAAACTTTTATCAAATAACGCGCACATATCACTTAAAACCATTTTATGGCTTTAACCTTGAATCGCATACTAAATCAAATTACGTAAACACAGACATGGGGACACGGGCACCTGATAAGCTTTGCATTCAAATAGATGTAAATCCAAAAAGCAAAGCTTCAGGTCCTTTCGTTGATTCATCACCGTCTGAACCTACGTGTCTTGTTTCAGCAGCTGCTGAAATTGATTTAATTTTTTAAAATAGTTTCATGCTGTGTCTTTCACTAGAACAAAAGACTATCGTTCCGAAAAGGAAAAATCACAGATATTTCATCCCATTTCTAAAATTTTTACAACAATTTAGGAAAGCTACGCTGAAACGATTTTGCTCCTCTAAACGTGCTCTGCAAATTTTTCACCAATTCGTGGATTCAATCTTTGGTAAAAACGGCAGTTTCTGTAAAAAGGCAAATTTAACTAGTATTCTCGTGACGGGTCTGATGGGGTAGTACACCGCCATCGCGTCCTTAATATCCTCCGCTTTGCTTCCCTGCTGTTTATAGTAAACGTCCTGTGGATCGTGAAAGCCTCGAGATTTTCTGCTACCTAAACAAAAAATAAATGCAATGGATTTAAATTTTTAAGTAAGTAATGATAGCATTATATTTGATGTGGGATCTAAAAGTAACGTTAAGATAGAAGAAAATAATAGAAAACTAAAGTTAAAAACAAAAAAGAAAATAAAGACAACTGTGGCGCAACCAACTTGCATTACAAGATTTCTATATAAATTGGACACATTGGCTCTGTTCAAATTTTTGCAGACGTTAGCAAAGACTGCCTTTGTCTCTCAGTTATAGTAGAAATCATTTAATGGGCTCCGCTAGTGCCTTCTCACAAATGCCAAAACGTGGATGGAGTGGGGTAGGCAAACCTATCGGATATGACTTAATAAAGCACAAGTGACAGAGTGGCAGGGGTACCAATGGCCCTACAAAAATCTTATCCGCTTGTCCGTACCAGAGAATGAGACGGCTGCCACCTAACTTATCGGATGTAAAGAAGAAAAAAATGTCTTCACTGAAGCTCACCTGGCATTAGATTGTCGAGAATACATCCTGTAACACCCCCGACGAACGGCGCTGTGCTCAGGAACATTGAGATTACTTGGTCAATTGCTAAGACCCCTGAAAATACAAACCAAATTCCAGATCAGAAGATGATGCTCATGGCTCTTGAACTAAGAAACAACAGAAAAATGTAGTGATTTTGCTTAAGTAAAATATGCAATGTGAAATTGTATTGTCCACGAAGTAAAATATATTTCTTGCTAAAATGTCCATCTTCGTGGGATTTTATTGTGTTTTTCATTCGAACAAAAGAATTTTCTCTATGAACCTAAATATCCATTGCTCGTCTTCTTCCTTTTGACTTTACGCAACAAACTTTATTGTAAAATGAATACTTACCAACAAAAGGTTGATTGCCTCTGATTTGCATGAAATGAGGCATGCACATCCCCATTAAGAGAGATACACCCAGTACGAGTTGATTTCTTGACGACTGCATATCTATATGGTCTAGATTTGCTAGAGATACTCCTACTAAAGACGCAAGACCAACCATCAGCTGAAACAATGACTGAACATAACTCATCGCCTCCAGTACACGGAATTCGTATCAGTTTGGGAACAATGGCGCATCAAAAGCACAGCGTGAAATTCTTATGTCCTCTCTTTTGTTCTAGACGTTTCGAAACTGATACAAATTCCGTGTACTGGCTGAATCTGTGAATCCATGCGGTATTCCCTTCACTTTTGTTGGAGTTCGTTCATTCATTCTGTGAAACATAAACCAATGAAAGTTATCGTCCTCAAATTACCGTTTTGATCTGCATCAGGCCAAAGTCAATCGGTGCATCATAAACATATTTAACCGGAACAAGTTACGCGAGTTGTCATATCCTGCTTCTTTTCTCTCAATTGCCACCATTTGAGAAACCATCAGAATATCAACAATGCAGTAGAATCTGCCGTCTTGCTGAATGTTTTTGAGTCGTATAAAATAAGGAGTTCACTGTAGTATTATATTAAATGTTATCAAGTAAAGAATATTCCCAGCCATTAATTTTGGTTTTCATTATTACTCATTTTTTTCGAAATTGAACATGAAATAAGACTTTTAAATTTACTGGTGTACTGAATAGATGATATTACACTGCCTACATTGTTCTTTTGATATGTTTTGGCACAGTGTAAAACTCTATAGTTCCAAATCTTGGGAATTTATCCCTTTTGGTCGCTCTTTTTATTCTTGCTCACATGGAACATATGGAACACTACAGGTTTTTCTTAATTTGTTCTTAGAGAATTAGCCTAATCCTAGATAACATATTAAATGAAGAAATACTAATATGTTGGCATTTTAATTTCTCAACCCGCATCCTAAAATGAACTGGTTTCAGGTTGAGAAATTAAAATGCATGCACGTTAATTTTTCTTAACTCAATTTGTTATCTAGGATTAGGCTAATTAGCCTAATTCTTTCTAATAACAAATTAAGAAAAACCTTGAATAGAATTTCAATAGGAGGGACTTCATGCTGCACCTTTTTTAGAGAAAACAAGCACAGTGTGAATTTTTATAATTACCAAGGCCTTATTGTTTCCTTAGATGATGCAAAAAGTATAAAAAAAAGTGTAAACGTGTTTTAATCCCAAATGCCCCAAACTTAGATTTGTCCTGATCTGTTCTGAAATTTAAACGTAACATCACTGGCGTGATCTTGAACATATGAGAGAATGCAGTCAATTCTTTTCCTCTTCTCTAAGTTATGTATTGAGTGCACTCAACACTAAGATGGATTTCGGAAGATTGTTCCTCACACATGACCGGTCACGATTTGTGCAATGACAACACTATAAACTCACATACAAGTTTCGCAAAGTAATGCATTTTCTCCGGTCGAGAGAAATTAGTTTAGAAACTCATTTACTGATGGATGGAGTTGATCTCATAGAGAACATTAATCTGTGACATCGATGCGTACTAATCAAATACAAATGCATTGTTTTGAGCTATGTGTGCTATATTCAATATAGTTTGTATTCATGAAATCTAGGTTGAGAAATAAACTTTAATTCCAACACAAACAGTTTTGTCCACGAAAAAGAAAATTCTTTTCAACAAAAGCATTATACGCTGTGCAATCCATTGGACAAAAGTCTTTTAAAATTTTGTTTTTAATTTTTGTAGGACCAGGGTCCATTTGTGAAGCCACTGATTACCCCTTTTTGAATGTTGTATGACCTTTCAAATGGGATTTAAAACCAGGGTGGAAATGTAGCCTGCACTCTTACTTGCTTGCACGCGGTGATCCCAAAGATCACGTCTAGTTGTTACACCCGCCTTTTCCACCAATCGGGATGTACACGGTTTAAGCATGCACACGGCAGGCTGCCTAATTTACATTTACCATTACATGAAGCATTGTTTCCACATAATTTTAGTTCACTCACACCCCAAATATGGGCAAATGTACCCCAAAACGGAATAACTCAAATTCTGTTCATGAGGACCTGCAAATTCAATGTACACAGGTTGGCTTACAAAATTTAAATCTGAAGCACCCCCAGAAATTGATTTCATTTTGAAACATAGATATCCATGCTGTGTCTTTTCACTCGAAACAAGCACCTATTATTATCGCGTGAAAAAAGATTGACCTTGGAATATTCATTATTTCCTTTATTGAAGTCCTATTTTCAGAATACGAAGCTGAAAGTAGGACCTAAAGCCCAAGAGTATGATTCCAGTTGCCCTAAAGTATCAACAAATGAACCGTATCATGAGTCAGTAGTTTGAGGTGCATTAATGTTCATCTTAGACAATGTAATCAGATATTGAAATGACTTTTAAACAATATAACAATGTTATTTGTTTTATTTGTCTATCTTCATTCATGTCATTCTGTCAAACTGTTATTTTGGCACATTTTAACTAGACAAAAATGCCAGGTATATTATGTTAGGAAATTCTCAATATTTCTACACATAACATATTATAAGCACCATTAAGTGTTTTACCACTGAACAAATGAGTGATTCGAATGATTCTGCATCATCTTACTGATTATCAATGTTGATATAAAGTTTACAGCCCTCCCAGTAGCAATGTAACGCACAGAAATTGCCGCAACCATCTGCTCCTCAAATCCTTCCGGAGTACTCTTTGATTGTCCTGAGTATTTACAAATATATTTCCAACATTGTAGATAGGGAACCAATTTCTCAGACAATGAGAGCGCAGGGACAGCTAAATGAGTAATTTGTGATATAAATTCAGCCTCATGCTGAGGCCATCTGCAATTGAAATATAACATGGATGAATTTGATCGGGATCATCAATCATTTATTTGCGTTTTATTATTTAGTGATTCATGATCATCCATGTTCATTGTTGCCAGAATATTTTTAGGAATCTTTGGAACCAAGGCTTTATTAAAACCAACAATTTGACCTTCAATTGACCTTGACTTATCTTTGACCATGACCCACCCATGCTCACAAATATTAGAACATATGGTTTTGCCAGATGTTAGTCAAAATTACACATTGCTGTGACCTTGGCACTCCTACTTTACCAAGATATCATAAAGGTACATCACCATATCAACAACTTTCTAGGTTAAGCGTTTAATAGTTGTAGCCCGGACAGACAGACAGACAGACAGACACGAGCGAAGACATTACCTTTCCGCATACGCGGGTGGTAATAAAATAAGATATGTTTGACCCCAGATAATCAATTGTAACATCAGTAGGTTGCGGCAAAAACAGCTGCAAGATGAAGTCCTCCTTTCCATCACATGCAAGGTATTGGTAAAAACTGTCACAAGGTCTTGCGTAAATTTTGTTTTGTTACACTTAAATTCAAAACGAAACCAGACATAGAAGGATTTTTTACGCATATATATTTGTTTACCAGCCTAATCTGGCAAAGACGTCAGGCAAATTGACACTATTATTCACACCATCACTAAAGTTAGAAGGTTTCAAGTTCAAGTAACAAGTATAAATATAAATTGGCTTGGCAGATTAGGCAGGCAAACGAATTTAGGAAAATATTTGACTTTGTAACGGTTAGACTTTGTATAATGTTTACTCTGAACTTGAGCAATTCAGTTTTTAGGATCGGTGTTTTTATTTGTATGTGATGTTCTGATATTTTGGAAATGTTGATATCACATGTAAACAAGTGACTTCCAATAATGTATGGAAATAGTTAAGTTTCCTCCACCCACATCACAACACAGAATTTTCAACAAATCAATACCTGTTGAATGTAAAATAGGGTACCCTTTTTACCCTCATATACGCGATCTTTACGTTTTTCTTGTAAAGATTCCTTTTTTCCATTGGAAGTTAAGTTCATGCTATCATAATAAATTAACTGTAATAGACAGTTGTCAAATTCATAATAACGTTATTTGCCCTTCAGGAGACAACCAGATTTTTCACCTTCAGGTCTGACAAAACTGTTTGTCACTTTGAAAACTCATGATATTTTCTGTTTATAGTCAAGCGTAACATTTTAAGTAACAGAACATTTGCGAGTAATCTAGAAACCTTAAACCAAGGAGATAAATTTATTGTTACATATGCATTTGTAAAAATTGAATTTCCGCATGCACCAGACAACAAAGTGCATAATGGCTAATGATAGACCTTCATCAATCGCAATCAATATCATACCATGATGCTAATTATCTGATCTAATTATAAAATGGCTATTTAGTCCACTTCTGGCCATCGTTTGCATAGAAGAAGGTAATCGATGGAGCATTTGTTGACATGACGTGTTGAAAGCCAATGGTAATGGCATAGGCAAATAAATCCGTATTTGCGAGTCTTTGATATGTCCATATTCACAAATAGAAGCTCATAATGAACATGTACATTCAATTAATACAGACGTTCTTTGTTGTGAGAAAACCTAAATTTCTGAAGTGTCTTCGTACGCTTTAGTCCAGAAGAAATAAAACGTAACTGCTACTACTCCAGACAACAGGATGCCTAAAATGGCAAACATCCTTGCTCTGGACCCTTTAATTCTTGCTCCTTCCATATCTGCTTTTAGATATGCATCGGATGAGGACCCTACAGAAGTAAAAAAAATCTATCAATATTAGCAGCTTTCAACCCGCAAATTTACGTGAATTTTACTGTTGCAAATCACAATACGAGTATTCAACATTTGAATTAGCACGCAATTCTGTCACCTAAATGAGCCCCTATTCATCTTTGTTACAGATTAATTTTATGTGCACAGCAAACGATAATGGGCAATGTTTATTGCAAATAACAATAAGGCTCATGTAATTATAGCTGTACATTAAGCTTGTCAACATATGTTACAATTGTCAGTCTAAAACCGAGACCTGTTTAAAATTTTACATTTGATATTTCTTGCAATTAACTCAACTGACTGATTGGGTGTTAATTTTAATGTACATTACAAATATTTATTTGGTTTATGTACTTTATTGGCAGCGTTTTCTCATAAACCTAAACGCATCGTCCTTAACGCACGAACGTAACAGTGAGCTAATGAGACTAATACTAAAGAAGTGGCGTTAGAATGTAACTGCGCACTCGTTAAGGGCTTTAAATACACGCTGACAATATTAATATCTAACGTTGCTTTTGGCAACTTAGTTGTCTCGCTGAACTAGGTTAGTTGCTGAAATTTGGAAATGTTTCAGAACGAAAAGATGAAAGCATAATTGCGCAGAATAAAAATTCGATCGTTACACAACCGAAAGAATCCTCTGATGCGATCTTGTTTCTTTGTTCATGAAAGAAATCTGCAGTGAAACTCATTTACTTACATGATTGCCAGATTGCCAAGGCACCACAAAGAGGATTTATAAAGGCACTTATTACTGACAAAACAACGTAAGTTGTAGGCTGTTTTTCTACTGTACCAACTGTCTTGTATGGAATCTTTGACGGTTGTGTGTATATCACTCGGTCCAATGGGTGAAAAACTGTGGAGATGGTGGATAATTTGTGTTGCTGTGGTGAACCAAGGTCTGTGGATAATCCTGATGATAATGTCGGTGGTGTCTTAGGCATGGTTTCTGCTTCGGCACCAGAGCGCGCTGAGGTCGGCTGTGTTTCTTGTGATCCACCGGGTTTAATCTCTGTATCAATACTGGAGGAATGTGAAGTTTCCTTCAACGTATTAGTAGCTTCTCCATCAGGGCTCCCTTTAAATGTCTGTATTTCTATAACTTCGGGAACATCTTTTGTTGCATTTTTGGTTTTTGCTGAATCTGGTTGAGTTTTCATATTTTTAAAGAGCTGCTGCTAAGAAATGATCATAAATGCACTATTTAGATTCTCCATGAAACTCACATTTTTGTGAATAATAACAGTGCAGATGAAACCAAGAAGACAACGCTCATGTCACCTGTATTCAGCACAAAATAGCTTCTGATTATATACAATCCAAAAACATGTTGAAATGAGCTATTTCTGATGCCTTCTTTGTAGTTTCCACATGCAGGCCCTTAGTGTAATATATACGTTTCTTAATTATGCATTCGCAGCTTCGCGTGTATGCACGTAGAGCACGTACAAAAATAACGTTGTAAAGATTTCAATAGCAATACGGCTTCAGCAAGATCACATTGCAGAGGATTCATCTCTGCAAATGGACAGGTAGACCAAGTGTTCAATAAGTGCAAATCACTGAATTTCTGCTGCACGATTAAGGTGTGGTTCTCTACTCGTATAATTTTGGAAGCTGCACCAGGTTGGCTCCCATAACATGGCCTTGGATGCATTGATTGACTATATCCTCTTTGGCTAAACATTAACCTTCAAAGCTCACGGGTTGGATGCGCATGCTCCTTGCCCATTAGCAGATGGTGTGTTGAGTTTGTTCATTGCAAAATTGTATTCTGGTACAGGGGCGGATCCACGATTTCCCGTTGGGGGGGGGGGGGGCGCCCAGCCCGTTGGGGGGGGGCCCACCCCTATTTTCGCCCAAAATTTAGTGGAAAGTGCATGAAAACGAAGAAAATTTGGGCCGTTGGGGGGGAGGGGGGGCGCCGGCGGCGTCCCCCCTAGATCCGCCAATGTGGTATGTGTTATTTATTGTCAGAGAAATACATATTGTTGCTGGTCGAGATAAAATGGTTGGTAATCCTTATTGCAAATGTTGTATGTACTATTTTGCTAAAGATAGTGTCAGCTGTTTAAGCCAACATACATTTCCAATTTTCCTACGCTTTGTTGCAAATAACGTACGTTACAAGAAAAACGTATTAATCGGCTATACAAATAATATATAAATAAGCTCCTGTAAGGCTCCGTGTTGTAGCTTTAGTAGGATTTTCTTGTACTGGTTTGATGCCTTTTTACAGTTTATTACAATGTCCAACTGATTTTAATGGTAAACTGTGTTGATTTAATTTGCAACCATCTTGTTTTAATGCCAAAACCTATTTTATTTGATGATCCATACACAAGAAGATAAGTTACCATCTAAATTACCAGAAAATGAAAACTAATGCCCTCCAATTGTTCTCGTCATTACAGCAAAAAATACCATTGCTTTTAATTTGAATAACGTTGCCTTATTATTCATTTCAAGTTACTCTATTACCTTAAACTGTAGAATAATTGAATAACTGTTCTTTGAAAGATAACACAATTTTTAACCGATTGCTGTTTTCTATTTGTCCTGCATAACGTTCCTTTTTCCTTGAGCACACGGTAAAATTCTGCAAAATCGATCTCCTTAATGTAAAGAAAAGATGTTACTTGTAAGAATTGCTGCAACGTTGTCACTACAAAGATACATTTCCTTGTCAGAAGCAGTCTTAAGATCTATACATAGAAACTAGGTTATAAACATATTATGACAAAAAGTGAACTCTTTGATGCCGAAAGCATAATTAATCTGCAAATTAGGTTGGCCTTGACTATCCTTCGTAAGGATTGACTAAGCACTTATACAGAGAACGAATTAGAGGATAACTAGGCATATATGATTTACTGAGAAATATTTATTGAAGCGAAATACGGCATACAGATAACAAACGTGGATATACAGTATGAACGAGAGAATTACCTGGGTAGGCCGGGTAAAATGTCTATCACACTTGGAATAACAAAATGGCTGCCAAGTACATCCCATAATAAAAAGAAAAGATTTTTTCTCCCATGATCCTTTGTGGCTGGTGAGGTTGCATGACCTTGGACCAGATGCTGGCATAGCCCAATGTGTGCAGATAGACCTATCTGCAGACCTACCCTGCCCCCCCGGAAGGAGATAGAAGAGTAACCCAGGAAGACTGTGTGGCTGTGTACAAAGTTGTTTTACAAACAGTTCACTTGATGCAAATTCCGTACAGGAGATTTGCCAAATACTTCTATTTGAGGGAAACGATTAAAGATACCTACAAGGCATATACCAAGGAACAAAAGGAGTTAGGCCTTTGGATTCTTTCACAGAGTGCAATGTACAAGAATTTGCCATCCAATGTGCACTCACAGAAATACATCCCCTTCATGGAGTGCTTATGCGTGAAGTGCCTCAACTTTGCAAATTTTATTGATGCTATTAGAGCAGCAGGTGTCAGAATCGAATGAAGGTCTCTCTTCAATATAATTAGAAGTATTTGTCCTTTCCTCATCCACAAGAAGGACATTACAGGAAATCCTCAACCTATTGAGCCAGAATTGTCTCACAATGGAAATGAGAAACCTAGAGCTATTTGCTTTGGTAAATTGGAAGAGGTGTTATTTGATCCAGAGACATTGAAATTAGGCAAAACATCTAATAGCACCATTAGTAATGATGTTTGCACAGAACCCAAGAAGCATGACCCCAACTTCTTCTTGATTGGTTACAATAATGCACCTGCAGACATTACCACAGAAACTGTGGTTCTTAACTCAAACCCTCAATGTATGTTTAGGGAATGCGATCATTGTGGTGTCCCCAACATCTTCCAGCAGTTGGCTAAGGACAATCCAGATCTTGCTTCCCAATTAAACAAGACTGTTGTATGGCACAAGTGGACATCTTTTGTGGAGAAAATTGATGGCAAAAATGTTCAAAGACCTTTTGATCAATACAGGTTCGATGGAACATTACAAGAGCTTCTGCAATTGTATTTTGATTTTGTCCACAATATGTCTAGACACTATTTCCACTTCAAATGGCAGGCAGTCCAATATCAAAAATTTCGGCAAACAATTCAGCCAGGTGAAGTCGGACTGGTAATGGATTTTGGGCAGAACATCAACCATAAAAAGCAGATAGAAGCCCAGTCCACTCATTTCAATAGATGACAATCAACCATATTCCCCCTCATTTGTTTCTTTCCCTGCCCATTATGCTCTGCATTAGTAACACATGAGATTTGCTG
>JBCAUI010543472.1:0-10710 GCA_038406195.1 Haplosyllis anthogorgicola
GATGCCAAGTGGGAGATTATTCAATCAAAGAGATAATTACAATTTGGCAGTTATTGACCTAAGTCAATC
This sequence comes from Haplosyllis anthogorgicola, assembly GCA_038406195.1. Classification (NCBI taxonomy): domain Eukaryota; kingdom Metazoa; phylum Annelida; class Polychaeta; order Phyllodocida; family Syllidae; genus Haplosyllis; species Haplosyllis anthogorgicola. Next base: position 70 of record JBCAUI010543472.1, read on the forward strand.
CTCTAACACCACATTAAATTCATTTGGTCCAAAATACTCATAGAAATATATTTTAATTTTTCTAAACTGGTTTCTGTAATGTTGTGACAATAGAATTCAGTGTGTCGCTTAAACCAAATAAGAGCATATCGTTCCAACAATGAAGTGGCCATGAACAAATGTTTCATCAAGTGAGTTTATGAAAGTGTGTCAGCTAAGACACGAGAATATTTTTGAGTTAGATGTGTGTAATCATTATTTATTTGAAATGAACATTATTGAATGTTGAATATAATTTTCTTGAATAAAAATTTACAATACAAATTATTTTGTTTAAAGAATAACGTTTATATCACTGTGAAAAACATGTTTATCCGGAAACAGAATAGATGAGGAAATCATACCTAACCTTATTTTGTCTAATTTGTCTAACCTGTCTAGCTAGATAGAGTTGAAAAGTGGCAATTTCAGCAATGATGCATAAATTTAGTGCAATCAAACAGTATGGTAGTTTTACTGGAAATGGTTCAATTTACATGACCTGACCACAATGTCATATCAAAAATGGGTATATTTTGATACATTTTCATTCTATTTAATTAGATTAGACAAATTAGACAAAATAAAGGCCAAGTACGAATTAAGCAAAACAGATTAAGCTAGTGAGAAATCATCAGGGGTGTGATACCCCAAGTAACACTTACCATTGCCAATTTTTTAATCGGGCTTAATTATGGAAATATGAGCAAAAATAGAAAATTCCTTGCATGCATTCAGATCTAAAGGAGTTAAAGATTGTTGGTATGTATATATTTCTATTCAATAATGAAACTATTCTTCAGAAAAGAACAAAGACAATTACACAATTTAACACTGACAACTTCTAGTCAGTATTGTTAGAAGTGTTATCAGTAGTGTTGTCAGTAGTGTTATTTTCTTTTCTTCTTTTCTCAAAAGAGTTTAATTATTGAATGGCAATATGTGCATGCCAACAATCTTTAACTCCTTTAGATCCGAATGCATACAAGGATTTTTCTAATTTTGCTAATATTTCCACGATTAAGCCAGATTAAAAAATTGGCAATGGGAAGTGTTACTTGGCGTATCACACCCCTGATCACTACGGAACAAACGTGTTACTTGTCGTACATTAAACTGACATTTCTTCAATATATCTGAATTATAGCACATATAATGGAAACCAAATTAACCTGGATATGTCGTTTTATACCACAGGTATGTCAAGTTAGTCTCAGTGAATTTACATATTCTAAATTCTCATTATTTATCAGTCACGAAAATTTAACTGTATTTCGTACACCACCTTTTTCAAGATATTAAATTTTAAGAAATGGTGGCCGGATTTATGGCCCTGGCTAGAGGTGGGTTCACGCAATTAAGAAGTATTGATCATTGGCGGATTTTGGGGGGGGGTCGCAGGAGTCACGGGCTCCCCCCCCTACGGCCAAAATTTTCTTCATTTTCATGCAGTTTTTCCCGACTTTTGGGCGAAAATAGGTGAAAATTGGGTTGGCGTTCCCCCACTACGGGCCGGGCGCCCCCCATACGGGAAATCCTGGATCCGCCAATGTTGATACTCTGTGGGTTCGCACTTTATATTATCACTTTTTTAGAGAGCACTCGAATGAACCAGGACGTGCACATTGAACCTTGAACGACTTTTGTTGTATCATCCAAACCAAATGTATTGTAATTCATGGATCAAACGGCCAATCGTACGCCTCACAGGCACATGGTTATTGTAATCCATCTTCACATTTTTTTCCCAACATTTAACCATCATTTGCAATTCCACGTTAGCCTAGACTAATATTTGTGTCAAACATAGTTTACCACGGGACAAAAGAAAGATTCCATGCACTTATCTCTGTAGATATATTTTAAATGAGAATATCGAATACAAATAAGGATTTTAAGTTAAAATAGGAATACATACATTATACAAAGCATTATCAAATGGGGCCAATGCATAATATCAACATTATTACCATTTCTAACCAAAACTCAATAAAACTCCGTGTCGTGGGAATTTAACTTATTTAAACTTATTTCTACTTTGGTCTCACAGTTGTGCCTGTACCGGAAATTTCAATCTTCGAGTGATATTCAATTACTGAAATGTTTGTGTTTAAAAGACAATACCGTCAACAGCACACAGAAATCATATCACAAGTTAAACGTGTTACCTTATGGGAGCTGCCGTACATACCCTTACGTACACAGTTGATACAATTTTGTAATGTAGTCCATTTGTTCTCAACGTTTACTAATCAAAGTTTCATCAGCAATTTCTTTAGACTGATAAAGTAAATTGGAAAACATTTCAGAGCGAAAAAATTTTAGGCAACGCTATTAATGCGCATAATTAACATACCATGAAATGTAAATTTAAGCCCTTTGGGGTTTTTTTTCATTCTGTTATTATTTAGTTGACGACCAAACCGTGCAGGAAATGCAGCTATTTATCCGGACCTCTGGGAACGACATTCCAGGTTGCGGATTTACGGATAGTACAGCTTGTAGAACGATTACGTTCCTTCTGGATCAGTACAAAATCAGGTACAAAAATACCTGGTTGCTACCTGACCAACAGGTAGCTAAGTGATGAGTTCGTGCTATTTTGACGCAATCCGGACACTTGGCCACTTGCCAAGATCGTGCAGATTATGACATCACTGGAGATGTCATTTGATTTGGGGTCATGGCAACAAGCGTTGTGTTGTATGTGAAGGTAGCATTTACTCTGCGAGTAACCATTTAATTGTACAATGCGGTGATACATACGGATAATTCCATTGTAATATTCGGTTCAAATTTTAACTGGAGCGGAGGAATTGGAAATCCGGATGTTAAAGTTGGCGAAAAAAGAACACATTTTTGTGTGATTGATAATGGACACAAAGTCAGCAAAATGTCGGTCACTTTTCAAAGTGTTAAATTTACTCATGTATCTTTGTCTTTTTCATCCGTAAATCTTGCCTTCAGAAATTGTACATTCGTCGAAAGCCTTGTGAAAACGTCGGATTCCTTATTCATTAAGATTACATAATCACGATGGGAAAACGTGACGAGAATGCAAGCCATCCAAGCTCAAAACGTCAAAGAAGTGACAATTTATCAATCCAATTTTACTGACAGCATAATCAGCGATTTCCCAGAGACTGGTCTGGGATTAGTTTTCTTGTTTAATGTATCAAAAGTCACAGTTCGGGATGTACAATTCGAGAATATTTGTGTCAATCTCAAAAGAGTTAAAACGGGTAACTTACTGGTGACTGCAAATGTAGCAAAGTGCCTTCTGGAAAACTTAAATTTCACAAATAACAAGGATATCATCGGAATCAAATTGAAAAATGTCATTACCAGCAAGCTGATAAATTGTACTTTCAGAGGAAATAAAATACGTAAACAAGAAGATAGACCAAAAGGAGTAATGGTGATAAACAATTCTACAGTTACCTTTGCGAACACCGATTTTGTTTTCAATGAAAATGGAAAATTTGAAAGTTGCGCATTCAGAGGCAACACAAACTTCCACGGTTACGCTAGAGCAATAACAGCCCTTGACAGCAAAGTGGCAATAAGAAGAAGCAAGTTCAAATCCAATTCTGAAGGAACAGGTGGAGCTATTGTTATCAAGACGTCTAAACCTTACGGCGGAACTCGCTATCTCGTGACTACAGACCACACCCATTTTTCTCAAAATACGGGGTTACGAGGAGGACCTGTCTACATCACTTCCCCGTGTTACATTAACATAAACGACACTACGTTTTTATCTAAAAGAGCAACTCTCTCAGAGGTTTTACAGAGAAAGGAAGATGGCATTGGAGCGGCGATTTGCATCAAAACAAAGAATCTGTATCGTGCTGATAAGTATACTGAAAAGGCTCAAATTTATGAGTACGAACCGATGGATGTCAATACCGTGATATCTGGACCTCCGACACATAGCATTGCTAATTCCGATTTTCACGACAATATAGCTCATCTTGGAGGTGGAATCTTCATTGGATGTGATAATGCAATAAATGCAGGACTCCTCCTACCAGGGTACGGCAGTTCAAGTTCCAGTAATATGTGTCCTTCCGGAAAATCAAATTGCAACCAGGATGTTTTGCTGCTTGACAAGGTCAACTTCAGTTGCAATGCCGCTATTTACGGGGGAGGCGTAGCTTCTTACAGCATTGTTAACGTTACCAGAATAACTTTAACTCTAAACCAGGTCTATGCTGCAGGTGCCTTGTTTTTGTTTGAAACGGAAGCCCACTTGACAAACATTGAATTTTGGGAGAACACTGGTTTTCAAAGTGGCATCGCCTTGGAGGTTTTTCCTAATTCACGCCTGCCTAAATTAGGCTAATTTAGGCAGTGATATTAATAGAATTTTAGTTAGTTATTGTATTTTTGAGTATTATCAGTTAATCAGTAATTTTTTAAAAATGATTTAAATCTGTAATTTGATTAGTATCTGTAAATAGGTAAATACCTAAATTTGGTAAATTTTCTTAAAGTTGTTTAAATCTATACTTTGATTACTATTGAAAATAGGTAATTATCTATATATGGTTATTTGTTAAAAAATTGGTTTAACCTATATTTAGATCAATATGCAAGTCCAATTACATACATTAAAAGGAATTTAAAAAATCAGGTAAACAAAAAATTTTAATTATTAATGATAAAATTGGAATAAGACGTTCATTACTCAAAAACAACAAATATATGCTATTTATACTGTTTATTACTGAAAACTATACAAAATATAATTAGAGTTGGTACCGAAGAATATCATAAATTGTAGAACGACTTAATGGTAACATGTGAATTTTCCGTTCAAGATTAAGTGAATATTTGTAATCAAAATTCAGAGTGGATAACTTGTATTTATGTTTTCAAGTAAACGACATTTGCTAAAGAAAAATAAAGCACATGTTAATTCGTTCTTACGTTTGAACTTAATATTTGTAACAAATAAGCGGCATTTAGTACAGAAAAATCAACAAAATGATAACTCTTACTTCGAGTTTATGTTAATACAGTAGAACCTCTCATTAACGGTCACTCTCCTGGAAGGCTAACGGCCAGATTTTTTTACCTTGGGAAGTGACGTTTTCATTAAAATCAACTTCTCCTGGATGGCCAACTTGCCTTATGCAGAGATTTTCCCCAACGGGTGACCGTAAATCACAGGTTCCATTGTATTTATAACCAAATCAAACTAACAAGTCGACGACATTTCGTGTACCAAAATGAACAAAATTCTAACTCGTCCTTCAAGTTTACCTTAATATTAGGGAGCAAAACAAACTAATAAGTAAATGACATTTCTAAAAGCAAATTGAACAAAAAGGTAATTCATCATTTGAGTTAAACTCAATGTTTGCAAAGAAAAATACAAACAAAAGCACATTTGGTATACAACAAGTTAGCACTATCGTAGCTTGTGTTTCGACTCTAATCATTTGAAGCTAAATAGGAACAAAAGCACATTTCGTACAAATAAACAAACAAAACAACGGTTACATTTTAGTTTAAGAAATTTTATATATTATCATTAGTGGATGTTACTACAATAACTTCAACATGAAATAAACTAATATAGTATGACCTCCTTTGATTGGCATCTATTTTGAGCGACACTCTCATTTAAGACACTTTTTGGATGACATATTTTAGTATCAAATGTATGTAATTGTATCTCCTTTGAGCTACACCCTCCCTTTTACGACACTTTTCGGAAGAAAAAATTTGCCGTCACTCAAAATAGGTTCTACTGTAATAATACATCTTAAATCAGCCAACAATTACAGACAAATGGCCGGTAGAAAACAGTCAAATGTATTTCACCTAAGTTTAAGACATTTCGCAAAATGGAATTGTTCTTGGCAAAGGGTTCTCAATCAAATATTGTGCGGCCAATAATTACAGACTCCGCTGTAATCAGGTATTTTCTAACTGTATCGCATAAGGTCAATGTTGATGCTTGGGTAGTGATTCTTTCCAGGATGCAGCAATGTCAGTTAAGACAACTTTCTGCAATAAATCAAATAACTAGTAGTTCATCTGAAATATGTTACCAAGTCCTGAAATCTGCACAACAAAATAAATGCAATTATGACATTTCCCTTTCCATTCCGTGTAGGTGAATGCACAATGCATGCTAATTGTTAAAAAGAACTGAGGTGATGGAGGGAAGGACCCACTTGCAAATAGTGGGAAATTATGGATAAGTGAATAAATATATTTTTTAGCAACAATATGTTGAGGAGTACATCTCAAAGATGTTAATAATTTAAAGCAAATGCTTACATGAATACTCATACTCCCCATCAAGGTATAAGTAATCTTCTGTAAGATCTAAGAATGACAATATGTATCACTTGTTCACAGTTTCATTTTTTAAACTCCATTTGCAATAGAGGTTTTTCCTAATTCATGCCCTGCCTAATCTGCCTAATTTAGGCTAATTTCATTTCCTATTTCTAGTTACTTATGTAATTTTTGAATATTTCACTTTGGACTAGAAATAGTAAATATACTATTTACTGATATAAAGGATATCAATAATTTGTTATCGAAATTTTGAAATACACAAAACTAGTTAAATTTCAAGAAATAGTTTATTTACAATATAGTTAAATAGTTAAAATAGCAGTTAAATTAGCCTACATTAACCTAAATTAGGCAGGGAAAATAATTTAGAAAAACCTTGAATGTGGGAACAATGGCGCCACTAAGATGTTAGTTTGCACAACTTGGTATTGAAATAACAATGTCAAGGTCAACTAAAATACAATACAATGCTAACAGTGGTCACTTTCACATATACATGTAGTTAGATATATCTTTGCGTTTCTAATTCACAGAAAACAAATGCAATAAACCAATACCAATGGAGCCACTACAAAGTCTGTTTAGATAATTTAGGCTTTGCAATTCAAATCGTTAGAGGAAAAAAATTCCAAATACAGATCTACAAGTCGTGGCAAGCTTGCATTAAGAAATGTGTGAATTACCAAGTACATTTGAAATCAAAATTTTAATTTATATTGTGCAGCTATTTTAATTCCATTTGTGCATTTAATATACACACACACCCACCAATACACTGCTAAAACTATTTTATTTACCTGGGTAATCAATGATTTGTTTCCGGGTAGATTTCTTTGTTTCGTCTTTCTTCTTTTGTTCGTCCTTCTGATATTTCTCTATTATGGCCTTTCTGTATTTATCCAAGTTGAGATTCTTCTTCTCTGCAGAAGCATGGATAAAGGCTCTTTGGTCAGTCAGGGTATCCTCCGCCATTTGGTCACTTTTGTATAACTTTCTTTCATTGAATCATTGTTATTTTCTTTGTTTGATCTAGAAATAGCGTAATTATAAATCCTAGACTGAGTAACAATTTCATTAAGCACGTGAAAAATGCGTAGGTATGAAAAGTTATTTCGTATTTTACTTTCATGCAATTACAATTTCTCGGAACACTTTATTTGTACTACATTTGAGTAAACCTTTCAAAATTAAATTTTTAACAATATTTGTATTTTTTCACCTTTTTGGACTGGGACTGTAGGAATCAATAACATCTTCTATTACATTCATTTCATCTTCAGATGATATATCCAAGTCATATTTACTGTATGTTTCCGCTTTGGTTTTCTTTGTCAATCTATGTTAAATTAGAAAAATGTGCATATTTATGCAATCAAAATGAGCAAATCTAAGCAATGATTTAATATAAGTGATGGATACAATGTGTACACACTCAGTCTGAGACACCTCAAACTGAACATAATTATATAATCGTCGCACAGTTTTTGGCACGGAATTCTTCAAAGACAGCCTTTCCAAAAACTTTAATGCATTGGGGTTGCACAAACAACAATTTACAAGGCCATATCTAGCATTTCTTGTTTCAAGGGTTTACTTAGCGTCTTCGATTGGTTGGAGGGGGCGCCTTTTAATATTTTCCTAAAAAAAAATTGTGAATTTTAAAGAATTTTTGGCGCTTGGGGGATTCACGCTCCGGCTTAGACCGTTCTATCCGCCAATGATTTATCACAAACTAAATTCATTATTACAATTAAAAACACTCACTTTAGGTTTTTGGCTTCTCGTTTTGATGCAGCAGCTTTAAGTTTCTGGTCACTCTCTACTATCTCATCAAATGTCAGTCATTTGCTCTTTGTTTGGGTGTCATGAGATTCTCTGCTCAGTGCCTTTACGTTGAATTTCCTGGAAGTAACAATTGAGATGATAAAACAAAAGTGTCATGGCATAGATAAATAACGTAATTTTTCGTATTGTCTTTTTTGTCCATCGCACTTCTTAATTCATTTCACTTGTGCCACTATGCAATATCTACAAACGAAAATGAAACTGATCCTTATTGTCTATCGAATAAAATTCGATAAGACTATGTGGTCGTCCACCTGAAAAACAAGGGAAAATAGAAACTTTGTTTACAATTACAAAACGAAAATGTCTTGTTGCTAAGGATGACGTCAGTTTTATAACGTCATTCGATAGACACATGACGTTACGTTCCGACGTAAAGGCCATTCTAGTTTACGTTGTAATTTGTTATCACAACACTCCGTTGTCACGTGTTGTGATAATAAATGTCACTGTGAATAAAGACAGATGAAGTAATTGCTGAAAATAATGTGAAATTCATTTTACCTGGCTTTGGATCCTGAGTATTTGCCATTGATAACGTTTTCTTTCCAATTGGCAACTTTCACAGTACTGCAAAATAAACCCTCCAGGAGTGTTGAAATTAAATGACTTTGTAGTGTCATATGACCAGACACAATTTAAGGATAAAAATTATGTTTGGACCAATTCCTAAATTTAATGAGACCTAATTATTTCAAATGGATTTTTACCCAAAGATGTCCTCTTGTTCATACACCTTTACTTTGTAGTAAAATTGTTTCTAAAGTACAACTTGAAAAGCACTTGTAAGGAAATAAATCTAATTTTTCCTTAGCTTTTAACCATTTTATTTAGGCAAACCTTTCTCCAAATGATTAGTTAAAATGTACATTTTTAGATACTTATTTACTCTGAGTAGTTGTCCACTGTAAATACTACCTCATGCATGGTGTGTGCTTTCTTTTTCCCCTTTTTTTGCCATTATGATTTTTTTGGGGTGGGGGATTTAGTACTATGCTAATAAATAATCTTTCTACTTTATTTACAATGAATGAATGAGTGTAAATCTAGTAGTATTTACCTTAACAATCTCAGCATGGTGTCTATAACTATAGCTACTGACTATTGTTTAAGGTTTAAATGGCGAACCTTTTTTTAACTTCTTGAAATTATTTGCTAGATTCAATTTACGTAATTTGTATCAAGTAACATACAGTGTGAAAAGTAAAATTGCTCTTGATCTAAATACATGAAATTAAATATTCATGTACAAATATCATGTAAAGCCGAATTTTTGTGATACATAATCATTTCATATCATCGTTTAATTTACTTTATCTTATGACAGGGAAGAAGAGAAAACAACTCAATGGCTCCCTGAGTAAACATTCCAGATACTTCAGAAAAAAAACATCGTCATCAGTGTATTTTATCATAACTGAAATAATTTGTCTAAGAACTGATTTCCTTTTCTTTTTTAGTTTTGAATAAACACTTCAGGTATCACCTGTACTTATGTACGTGGTAAGTCTATTATACCATTTTATCATAACGCAAATTTAGTATCTATCCTAAGATATTCAACGTACTGAGATTACATTACTTACTCGAGTTTCGGGTACGGGTACTTTAAGTATTTGAAAAAGATTTTTATAAACATGTTAAGGAGAACTTTGTGTTTTTACTATTTTCATATCGTTTTGAAATAAATATTTTTAAAGCTTACACTTTATTGTAGGTCATCTTTTAAAACGAAGGAAGTATGAATTTCCGTAAATACAATTTTCAAACATTACATCTTGGAGTTCATTCGTAAAATACTGTAGAGTTGCCTGGTCAAAACATGTAGCCGTCAAAGTGATTTTTTCTATAATGCGTACAAAAAATAGGAAAAAAGGAATTTAAATCATCCCAAGTCTATTTTTGCCGACTTCATTTTGAATTGAAGGGCATCTTTTTAATGCACAATATTGTATATTCAATCTAAGCATTCACTACAGTAAACCTTTGTTTGGGCGATCACCCAATTCTGGGAAGAAAGGTGGTCACCAATGGTGTCTTGGTCTTGGAAAGGAGCTTTATTTTCTGTTTTATTTCATTGAGTCTCTCAATTTCTACTTATTTCAATGCGATAAAATAATGGCCTTTATAACATGGAATTAATTTCAATTGAAAATCTATTATGTCATTTTTAAAATGTCGCTTGACCACAGACAAAAGAGGTAACCGTTTATGAAGCAGCTCCCTTCTTGTGGCCATTTGCCTCCAAAGAAGTCATACTTGAATGAAAAATTACGCATTCATTCCTTAATGAATTGTCGCGAAGTGGCTTTTTCCGTGGCTGCTCTTTCAATATAAAAAGCCTAAATCGACATAAATGATTTTTTTGGAGCCACAGGAGACTAAATTCCCTGTTCAAAATGGTTCCAGTTGATTTGTTACAGATTTGGTTCAGTGATTTCAGTCACAGGTGGCTGAATC
>JBCAUI010543483.1:0-10710 GCA_038406195.1 Haplosyllis anthogorgicola
TAAAGTAAATATTAGCTACTTACTTTAGGAAACAAGCTCTCGGCACATCTTATCACATCGGTATCGGCATTTCAACTGGCGGGTCTGGGTACTTTAGGAAAGGGTGCAAAATCATCTACCCGTCTACACTACAGTACCTTACAGGCACTTTCTTGCCCTTACGTACATAATCACGGTGATCGAACTGAGACTGCTGGAAACGTTGTACTGTCAACTATAACAAATCCAGGGAAAATATCTTAATGGTCAAGTTGACAAATCTTCGTAATTAAGTTTAAATTGACAATTGAAATGATGCCTCACCATTGATACATCATTATTGTGTATTCAATGTTGTGTTGTTCTTTGAAATTGAAGTGTAATTGCTTCATAAAATATTTCCTGTAAACTTTGTATATAAACAAAGGGAAGCCATTTTGATTTACTGCTGAACTGCTAGTTTTTTATTCTTTGATATCCAAAGATATTATGGACAAGATGCATTTAAATTACATACCTTGTTATTCTCTGATTTATAATTAATATATTTTACTTAGCAATGGGGCATTGTACAGTTAGAAAGGAGGACTTCATTTTTCTACCATTGTTCCCAGATTTGTAATAGTTGACAGTATGTTGTTTACGGAAATTCAGTTCGACCATCATGATAATTGATACAATTTTTATGTAATGGAATGCGTTATGAAATTTTGGCTGCCTTACAATAGGTGTCGCCTCAATGTAGATATGAAGTAAAGTGAAGCTGTTGCCTCAGCTCCTGAAATTCCAATCTTTAGAACAATAGAAATTCGAAAGCACAGCGTGAAATTCCCTTGTTCTCTCTTTGGTTCCAAATTGATAAGAATTGCTGGAGCTGTCCAATCGGGTTATTTTTTACCACTTGCCTTTTCACCTCAAAGTGAAGTCACACCAAATGTCTGGATGCCATGGGGTTGAACTGATAATAATAAAATGGTCTGCTATATACCTATTGTAATGGGAAAGTTGAAACAACAGAATTTGAGTCTAAACACGAAATACAATGTACTACACAGGACAAATTTTATTGACTGTTTTGCTAAACTGTTAATACATTTTTCACTAAAGTGGAAAATCTATTAATAGACTCCCACTTCTCCAATCTGGTATATGGGCCTGATCTGAACAGCTATTGATATTTGCCGAAAAATAAATTACAGTCAATAGATTTTGACAGCTCTAACAATTCAGAGCCTTTTAGATGTATGCGAACACGCAAAGTGGGGAAAGTTGAATGAAATTGATCTTGAGGTCAATCTTAAATTGCAGGGATATTGCAGATCATGAAATTTCTATCTTCAGTACACGGAATTTGTATCAGTTTCGAAACGTGTTGAACAAAGGAACGGACATAAGAGTTTCACGCCGAGTTTTTGATGCGCCATTGTTTCCAAACTGATACAAATTCCGTGTACTGATTTCTATTTTATTTTAATATAGTTTCAATAACCCAGCATGAAATTCAATTGTTGCGGGACGTTAAAAATGACAGTACTGTCATGATCTGGAATTATTTGGGTTCTTTCAATTGAACATTTTTAAACTCATTTGTAAGCTCCATTTTATACAGCCCTTGATGTCGATAGTTTAAACGTAATAACGTAATAATTGTTTGCTACCGATTATAAATGGCAATTAAGAGCAATATTGCTTGTTCCATATTGAAACGTACATTTCCTTGTAGAAGGCCGTACATGTAGCATATGTTGAGAAAATGTTACAGGTGCAATATATATATTTCTCATGATAAAAGTCAGATCGATCCTAGACTTAATTAGTTCTACGAAAACACATAAATTATTTAAGACATGGCAATTCATCTTTGAGATTTATTTGCAAACAAAAGTCAACTTGAACATGATGTGTGCAACAGAATCGATAAATTACATAAAATAATACTATTCGTTTTTATTACTTTCATTTTTCAGATCACGGAATTACTATTTTTAACGTCCCTGAACAATTGAACAATTTTATTCAAATTCATTCAATACACAGAAATCGTATCATTTTTGAAACGAAGAGAAGAGGAGAGAACGAAAGAATTTCACGCTGTGCTTTTGATGCGCTATTGTTAAATTTCTCATACGAATTCCGTGTGAGGCGAATAGCCTGGAACTTTATTGAAAAAATTAATAGAAATTTTATAATCTGATACGTATTTTTTTTATTTTTCGAAAAAAAGGAAATTCTCTAAATTATTTTGACAGGATAGGCTGTGTTGATGTAATAATGGAAGAGCGTGAAACTTATTCCTTCACAAAGTAAAATATATATAAATCTTGATTTGTCTTCTTAAATTATATAATAACGTATGTACTTACCATATTGTTCAGAGCTTCTTCTGACCAAGCAATGGGAAAATCCTGAAAAGACACAATTCAGTAAGTCGAAGCATGAAAGTTAAACAAAGTCACTTAAATAAATGAGAACATATGAGTCACCTGTACTAGCCACATCACAGATTTTATGGGTGCAATGATCAATCACATAGACTACTACAGGCGAAACACGGAAGACATAAGCAGAATTAAAGTGGTATTTAGATTACTTCTGCAGTTCTGATGGTTTAATTGATATTTATCTTTATTGGCATTTGGGAAGCTCAAAATATAGTCAGGTGTTTTGCCAAAAAGATAGGAAAATTGTTTTTGCGCACAATTTTCACTTTTACGTTCATTTTCACATGAATGATGTACATTCTCATTCATTGTCAATTACCAACAACAGTAACAAGTCTTGAGCCATATCATAAGCATGATTATACATCATTCCAATTTGCCATTTTTACAGACATTTCATATCGTATTAAGGTTTTTTCTTAATTGGAACTCTATTTAATTCATCTTATTCATCTAATTGGATATGATTGGTCATACCATTTTCAGTAAATTTCATTAAAAATTAACCCTTTTCAGTCAATTTACTAATGATGATGTACTAATAACGTAATCCTATTTATTTTGGTACCTTTTCACTTTCCAATTTAGATGAATTAGATGAATTTGATGAATTAGACCAATTAGACAAATTTGATGAATGAGACAAATTTGAATTCGAATTTGGAAAAACCTCTATTACCTCACCTGATAAATATCAATAAATGTTTAGAGAGAAAGGACTATCAGGTTGTGGAAGATAGACGTTTCAGCATATATCTATAAATTTGTATCATTAAATATAAATTTTTGAGAGTCTTGTTATTTGATGGTGTTTATGAATGGTGTGTTTTCTTCAACAGAGGATGAAGCCAGTGAAAATAAAGCCACAATAAACATCTATGGAATGTCAGAAAGTGAGGTGAGTGGTCTCTAATCGATATCCATTGTTTTGTTCATAAGATATTCATTGCGTAGTATCAGAAAAGCGCATTGCTCTTTGATACATTAAACCGACACAGTCCTGAAAACCATAGCATAAAATGCTTTCATACACAAAATATTCAAGAATGGCTCTCGGTCAGTTGCTCACCATCCACTTCGCAAATAGTCATTCAAATGGTCATAGAAGTTTAAACATATAGATTCAAAAATAGTCGTTTTCAAAAGAATTGTTAAAATTCATTATTTTCAGTATAATAATTGAGAGATTTATCTGCGCTGTTTCAGTGGGATGACAAGAAGACGTCCTTCACGGAGGCACTTGTGGAAGATATTAATGAATACTGCACAGACACACCAGGATATTGTGGAATTAGAGAAGGATGGTTCCCTGTGAATGAGTGAGTACAAAGCATCTTTACACAGTCTATTTACAAAATTAAAGTTCAACTTAAAGTTAAACTTTGTTCTGTTTATATCCAGAAACGTCTATTTGGTTGATTTGGTTAGAAACAAACTTAGAGTTATTCCGTATATTAGTGATGATAGTTTGAATTGATTATGGCCTGTTTTGAGAAATAAGTGTGCATTTCATAATACCTATTTTACTGTTGATTTTATTTTATTTGTAAGTACTTATTCTATATCTCGCAATAAATTTAATGTGATTTAACCATATCATCTCTAAAAACGGAAGGATGAACCTTTTGTCTCAGAATGGGCAAATCTCAGAAATTTCGGAGAGTTTCAATAGAGAACACCCAATAGAGGTTTTTCCAAATTGGTTTTAATGCTTGGAATTAGGCTAATTAGCTTAATTAGCCAAATTCAACAGACTTTGTAATTGCTGAATGCACTTTGTTTAATTGCAATTAAAATTCTGGTATCAATTTCAATATCATTATAACAGTTAGGAACATGCTGTTTTAAGTCTTCCCCAATATTTGCCATTTTGGTTTAAAAAACCCAGAAAACAAAATTAGCTTAATTAGCATAATTCCATAAAACCAATTTGGAAAAACCTAGAACGTATTTGTTTTTGAAGGAGCGCGGTCCTAATATTTGTCGCAAATCGAGAATTCCCCATTGATGGCCAGTGGAGCATGCATAGAGTGACAAATATATTGGGTGTTTTGTAATGGGGTGAAATGTCATAGTGTCTTATTGATGGAAATAACATCACTGCATGATATTCTATTAAAAATGATATTTTCTGTGAGATAAGAAAAACTACACAAAAGCACCGTAATTGAAGTGTTATTGGCTGCAGTGTATAAGTACGATTTTCCCGATCTGAAGCTTTACAGTGGCATCTCCTAAAATTCCTATCAATTTAAAACGCACAGAACAAAAAGAGAAAAAAGAATTCCAGACTCTGTTCAAGACAACTTAGGCTCAGTTGTAATCCTTGTTTAAGAGAAGTAGTGAGTGAACAGTAGGTTTTCACTTGATAAAATAATCTGTGCAGATAAGAGTAGTATTTCTGAGTATCTCTATTTGCAGTACATTCCATGATGGAGATGTCAATTATTCCAAAGAAAAGGTTAAGACCGGGATGAATGTGACGCTGTACGTCACGCTACCTGTCGAAAAATCAGAGGAACAATTCACAGACACTCGATACATTCTCAGGAAAGAAGCACTCGAAGGTAACATAGAAAGAACATATGTAGAATACTTTGTGTCCTTGATTGCTACTTTTAAAGAATAGACTTGTATCATACTGTAGCCACTGGCGGATTCAGAGTTTGCCGTACGGAGGTGGGGGGGGGGGGCGCCCCCAGATCCGCCAATGGTAGATACTAAGCAAACCCTAGAAGATCTCAGGAGTTCCTGCATTCGCAATAGCAACCGCCATTTCTCCCTG
Organism: Haplosyllis anthogorgicola; assembly: GCA_038406195.1. NCBI lineage: Eukaryota > Metazoa > Annelida > Polychaeta > Phyllodocida > Syllidae > Haplosyllis > Haplosyllis anthogorgicola. Next base: position 5,206 of record JBCAUI010543483.1, read on the forward strand.
CCCCATCGGAAGTTGCCGCGAATTGATGAGCCTTTGAGACAAACTTCACATTACACATAAAGATATGAGAATATCTCTATGTGTAAGGCATTTTTAAACCTGTGACCACAACTATTATCTAGTGCAAGGACTGTAACATCACAATACAAACATTATCTCGCAATTTTTAACTAAAATGAAATAATGACACATTCTGATTCATTTACTGGATAAGTTCAGTGCTAACTAATGTGATATGAAGAGTTGGTTGCATAATTTTGGTTTAAATTATTTGCATTATTAATTTGAAATAGTGACAAATGAGAGAAATACATCGATACTGCATAGAGTTTTGTGGTACAATAAAAAGGTGAAAATGCTTTGTAACTTATTGATCACCCACATTTTTTACTTACAAATCATCTGCATCACTTTCAAATTAATTTCTGATTTTTCCTTTACATTTAGACGTAATTAAGAGGAATGTTGGTTCCTACAATGAACTCCTGGACCATGATATTGTGGGTGTGAACAGCTCCAGACAGAAGCTGAAGCCGAATAATGTCAGGAACGAGATCATCATCATCGTCGTCTGCGTTGTTCTGCTTCTGTTGATCATATTCACTTGTGTCTGCTATTGCTACAGGTAAAGTAGATTTTTTTTACCCTCTTGCCTAATGGCAATGAGGGTCTATGTATTGGAGGGAAAAAAGGTTTGTGTTCCGGACAGCCGCTGCAGAAAAGTTGACCAGGACCCCCCCTCCCCCCTCCAACCCCCACCCCTCCGGACTGGGGAAAATGCATTTCTGGGCATTTCAGACAAATCTGTGAAAAAGGTGACCAGGACCCCCCTAACAAACCCCTCCCTACCTGAACTGGGGAAAATGCATTTCTGGCCATTTCAGACAATTCGGTGAAAAGTCAGACTCTAAATATGGCATGAGGGTCAGTGATCCGTCAGGTCACCTTTCTCGTTATGATGTGCTTTACCTTCCTATCCTTAGCTATCCTTAGCGTCATATCGTCATATGATAAGGTTTTATTTTATGACGTCACAAAATTTCAACAGGACATGATAATGGTGCTATTTCTTGGCATATGAAAGTTGAAAATGGGATGAATAGTCTAATAGAATTGATTATACATGTACGGAAAAAGCAAATTTGCAGTAGTTACACTGTCTTTCCTAAATAATATATAATACATAAAATAGCTGATTAATTCTTGAAGTCTCAGGTTTGTAGCAATATGGTTTTACTCTGTATTTAATATTACTAGTTAGCGTGAAACGTTCAAAAATTACATAAATAACTAGAAATAGGTAATGAAATGAGACAGTTTCATCCTGCCTTATTAGACTAATTAGGCAGATTAGGCAGGACATGAATTTAGGGAAAACCTCTAATGTCATTAAGTGTAGAGTATCTTTATAGCAGATTAGTCCTTCAGCTAGTAGAGGTACTTCTCAATTTATTTCGTTTACCTGATCTACCAAACCTTCCTTATCTACCCAATTGTCTTTGACATCAATTTCATCAATACTGCAAAACTGCACCAATACATTTCATTTGCAATAAAATCTTAATGTAAGCTGATCAGTTGTGTTACTAAAATCTGGAATTAGGTATCCATACCAAAATCTGTGATTCAAAACATTTTAGAAAAATAAAATATGGGCTATTTACATTTTGTGGACTGAGTACAGACCTGATGAATATCGTTCACGTACAAATAGCAAATGATTTCGAGAGCAAAGTCAGCCTGAAAATCAGAGAGTTCACATGTCTGAAAAGTTAGACAAATTTGGTAGATTTGGTAGATTAAATTTGGAGCCAAATGAATTTAAAAAAACCTAGAATATAGTCTAACCCGTAACCTTAACGTCTACATTTTCTTTAACATTAACGCTAAACGTAGAAAAAGAGAAGATGAGTATGAGGACAAAAACAGGTAAATATTATTTCATGAGTGTTTTAACAAATGAATGTAATTTTATTTAACGTAACAGTTTTATTTTTCCCTTAAAATATTATTGACAATCAGTACACAGAAATCGTATCATTTTGGAAACGAAGAGAACAAAGGAGAGAACGAAAGAATTTCACGCTGTGCTTTTGATGCGATATTGTTCAACCTCTGATACGAGTTCCGTGTACTGATGCATGTTTCTCATTATACAATAGATCTATGTTAAATTCGTTTAACAATGGTAACACGTTTAACATCACATTTGTTCTTATTCCATCACTGATCACTCTTTTGTGCTCACATTCAGTTTATTATTCAATAAGGAGTCGGAACTGCCGTAAGTATTATGGAAATAGATCTAAGATTTTATCCCGAAATTCCGTGTTGTGTAGGTCTCGTTGGTCTCATTCCATTACGATACATTTTTTTTATCCCACTTCTGACTACTTTTCCTCAAAACCTTGAATTCTGAAGAACTGCTTATCGTAGAGACTCGAAACCACCACCATCAGATTCGGCAATAGATGTCATGCCATTTAAACACACACACACACACACACACACACACACACACCTACGTAATTTGCATGTGTAAGCAGTAGTTAACGGGGAAATGACTATTTACTGATTTGTTGGCAAACATAGACAAATGTAACATTTTTGATATATGAATTTATATGAACTTAAAGAATACATTGCCACCCAGTTCTACTATTTCAAAACATACAAAAACACCTGTTTTTACAAAGTGTTGTTTGTTAATGTATACTTCTTCAATTAAGACTTATGTTTTGAAAAACTTTCTCAATGTGTCAATACAAAAGACAAGAGGGTTGATAATAGAGTTGATTGGCATGACAGCAATAGTTGTCCAACTCAACATTTTAATAGGATATTTTAATAGGAGATGACAAGAAAATAATACAGGAAGGTATCCAGCATAAAATATTTGAAGTGGTGACTATGACTAATTGTATTATCAAAAGTCTATTTGAATTCTTTCTAGATGAAGAGGCAATTTCATTTTTATCTAGTGTGCAAATAATTGAAATGTAAATAATGACTATTGCAGCTGAAGCATAAAGCTGGTGAACTGAAACAAGCCATGTTATTATTTTAAGTAAACCTAAACTATTGGTTGGATCTACAAATGGTAGACATAGACTAAATGGAACTAACTTGGCAGTCTGACTCATCATAGTTGTAAACCCTAAAGCTGGCATGAGTGATGAGATAAAACTATAAATCGTACACTTTAACACAAATCCTACTTTTTTGAATCTGCTATCAAGTGGATAATAAACAACCATTGATCTTGACAGTGAGAGAATAAAGAGTAAAATTGGAGATGACAAATTAAACAGGAGAAAGTATTCTGTTTAGATAATCGGCTAAAATTTAACCTGGTAATTATGGCAACTAAATTAAAATGCCAATCATAATAATCAAATTTGTACTGGTTCTGGAAAACACATCAAATAAAATGATCAATTATGTACTCAGACCAAGAGCATACAGACCATGCTGATGCCAATAACACAGGCAACAACACAAATAATTTCTGATTACGAATAGGATTTTGTACTGTATAAGTGTAGAAGGAGGCCATGATGTGCCCCACTAGGTAGTGAGGTTTGCTCCAAGTACCTTGAAGACACTGTTTTGTCACTGATACAATTTTGAAATGGGTCAGATGAGTTATACTTCTTTGTTGTTGTAATGTTCCAGTATATTATTATATCAGCCCATTGATCTGTTGTCCACTTTGCAAATTTGGCAAAAGGTATAAGAGAACTTAGTTCTCTTGGAGTGATTACTTTGCCATGTATGAAGGGATGCTCAATGCTACTGTTGAAGAATTTCCAATCATTGTCTCCAATTTCAAAAGTAATAGTCTCACACTTAGTCTGCCCAGGAGGCTTGATTACAAAGGGGGTGATATATTCATAAAAATCGCCTCATACACCAAATGAATCATCTTTTTGAAAGATATATCCTTTCATATATATTTGAATCTCTCTCCTTGAACTTTGGATAGGTTTTGCTTTGAGCTCAGTGTTGCAATACTCTGTGTCTCTTCCTCGAACAAAAGATATAATAGGTCCAGTAATTGGTACAAATTGTAAAATTATGCATTCACTTTGCTCAAGAGAAAAAAATCACACCTTTACTTGTATTATCTCGAAACAGTGAAAGTGTTTTTATTTGTGATGATTTTGTAACTTTAGTCAAAAAGGTATGACAGTTCATATTTGCAAGTTCACAGTAGTATTTGAATTCACTTACATCAATAATAACTGGTTTACAATTCACTGTTGAAATATTTAGAGATGTAGTTATTTTGCTATATTGTTCATACCATAGAGAACTATTAAAAGTGAAGAATTTGTGGAATAAAAACTTTTTGTATTGTAAACATGTGATTTGCATGAAGAAAATATTTCCTTGGGTTGAGTTTACTATATTATAAACAGAAAACCCTGCAAATAAACACAATGAACAATAAAACCAGTGTAAGTGAAGCTTTCAACAGTTGCATTAATTTGTTTTTCTTGGTCTGAATACAAATTCAGAAAACACACTGTATCCTTAACTGTAGGATAATTCTTCAAACCTATACTCTCATTTAGCACAAGCAACTTTCTGGAATGCTGTAATGCTAAACATGTGTACATTATCTTTTGAGAAAATGATTAATTTAATAAATAAGTACCAGTATAATGAATATAAAGTAAACACTGAAAACTTGAACTTTTGATACTCTGATTATTTTTTGTAATGAGTCTTTCAGTTTGGGTCCCAGGTCCATCAAATGCTGTGCATTCTTTACATTGAGAAATTTTCATTATTATTTGAAAGTATTTTCTGTTTTAATCAAGAATCGTTCAAATGTAGTTTTCTTGCCTGGAAACACACAATAAGAAGACATCCAAAGATCATTCTGCTTTAAGAATGAACTTGATTTGCTGGTGATAATATTTTTATCTTTTACAGTAAATGCACAGTATATGTTGAAAGTTAAAAATCTACAAATAAATAGGGATATGTTGATGTTGTTGCTTGCTGGATATGTTAGGAACTTAGGATGTTTTCCACAATAGCTTTCTTCAATATAATTAAAGTCTTTTATACTTATTGTTAAATTTCCAAGAGCACAGGCTTTGCGGCTACCGGTTATGTTAATGTAATGAAATGATAAATTCAATCGTATGAGATTATGTAAACCATACAGAAAAGTAAATTTTTGAATATAACAGTAAAGGGAAGAATAATCATAAAAGAAGCAACTTGTAAGACCAGAAGGTAAATTCTGATGAGCAATCTGAAGAAAGAAAATTTGTCCAGTAGCAGGTAAAATTTCCATATCATACTGATGCACCCCCATTACTTGTGTTATCCTTGATCTGTGGATAAACATTGCCTCAGAGAACCTTCAAACGTGATCAAGAAAAAGCGGTACACGTGTACAGTGTGATGCCTATCTATCTATCTATCTATCTATCACATTTATATAGCGCTTTTCCACAGATTTCACATCGTATCAAAAGTGCTGTACAA
>JBCAUI010543494.1:0-10710 GCA_038406195.1 Haplosyllis anthogorgicola
ACCTGGATTGTCAGTTTAATGGGTAGAATGGGTAGACATCTAGAATGATGTTGTTGTCATGGTGATTTCAAGTCTTCGTTCAGATGAGTAGTACTGTGAAAGATGAAGAAAACATTGGTAATATATTTTAGACTATCCATCCCCATACCTCATTCCCATAGGTGGTCCTCACCCCCAGGGGGGGGTCCATCCCCATACCTCTTCCCCATAGCTGGTCCTCACCTGGGGGGGGTGGTCCATCCCCATACCTCATCCCCATAGGCTGGGACTTTCAAGGGATGTCAATGCATTTTTACCCCGTTTTGGACCACTTTTCCCCAAAAAACTGAGATAACTCAGGAACTGCTTATCATAGAGACTTGAAACCACTGCCAAAAGATTCAGTATGCCCCAATACCTATATGCAGGGATTTTCAAACATTTTTGGGTACTTTTTCCCTGTCAAAATCAACATTTTCTGCATTTTCCTGTTTTGGACCACTTTTTCCCAAAAAACTGAGGTAACTCAGGAACCACTGATCATAGAGACTTGAAACCACTGCATGCCCCAAAACCTCTTGCAGGGATTTTCAAGCCTTTTCGGACACTTTGACCCTGTCAAAATCAACATTTTCTGATAGTTGGATTTGAATTGACGCATTTGGGGCAAAACGGCCCATAGTTAGATGAGATGTCATTTGTGAGGATGGACCCCCCCTGGATGGACCTGAAACGTGAGTGCATACAGGTCATCCTGCAGACAGACACCCCCCAGGTGAGGATTAGGTGTCGGGGATGAGGTGTGGGGATGGACCCCCCCTGTCAGGAATGTGACACTTTTCACTTAAAATTGTTAGTATAATGATGATGATAATAGAAATTTCCTGCCTAATCTGTCTAAACTGAGTGGGCAAAATAAATTTTAAAAATAATTTAAACTTTTAACATATACAAACAATGTAAAGCAACAAAAACTTAGTAAAAAGTTTCTTACCTGTACAGACATTTAAATTAATGATCTTTGGCTTTTTATTCCAAAAAAATCTACAAAATGTCCAGATCCAAATAGTAGTTGTTAATAATTTAGAATATTAAGGTATTCAAAGTAATTTGTCCACAAAAATAAACTTAGCAGCAAGTGACTTCCATATTGTCTTCTTAAAATGAAGTGTGACCACATGCTAGACACAGTCCAATTGCCAACAGTATAAAATAGGCCAAAGCTTACAACCCTTTTTTGCTATTGGTACAATGCCTGGCAGGGTCAAGGTGTTTTTCTTCACTAATTTTCTTTGTTTACTCTGCCATTTTTATTTCAATTGGAAATAAATGTCATGCTCATCAAACTGGCAGTACCTGTACATGTATTTCATGTGGCAGTGAAAGTAAGGTTCTCACTGAACAAAAAGGACTAGCAACAGTGATATGATGAGTTACTCACTCTGTCATTTATTTATATAGCTCAATAATATGAAACAGCAATCAATCATCACAGGATAAAATCTAGAATGGCAAATTACAAATGTTAAAGTAGACAGTCAACTTGCAGTTTTCTTAAATATGTGCATTTATATTAAACTGCATTTATATTAAACTGCTTTCTCTGATATTTTACTAATAAATCTGTTGAATCTACTACATGTACTGACTAGAATTATTCAACTAAATAGCTGAACTAATTGTATTTACCTGAGACAACTAGAATAGAGTTGTTGTCCCTCCAATAATCAAATTCCTTCTGAATGCACACCTTGTGTGCACTCTGTTTTATATGGTTTAATTGTGATGTAATGCAAGTGCTGCACATGTGACATCACTGCAGGACATAATACTATACTATTTGGCAGATTAACATGGGGATGAATGTCTACTGTATTAATTAGTGATCATTTGTTTGTCAAATTATCACAAACATTTGGCTTTTATGACCCTCTGGTCCAATTTGCAATTGAACTAAATAGGAACATAAGCACAGCAAAATTAAAGGAGTTAGTTTACACATAGATTTGGAACATATAATACTGTAAATATGCTAGATTTAGTAATTGTAGGAAAAGGTGTATTTTGACAAAGTCATGGACAAGGTTATCTTACTGACAGGTAAATATATCAACAAACAAATTAAGAACTATGTACAAACTTAGATATATGAATATCAGATAAAGCTCAATCAGTGTACGATTAACCTTAAAATAGGTTCGCGCATTTATTACACTCTCCCCTTTCTTACAAGTTTAGTGATAAGATTGGAAGATAGACAACAGTGTAGATAGGCAACAGATGAGTATGTTGTAATATGTACACATAATTAAAATAAATTTCTCAATCATTACAGGTTCCACTCTCACGACAGTCTGCATATTAACCTTGCGCTAACCATTTTAATTTGTATTTGAACAGGTACACATTTTCATGTTAAATACCACTATGGAAAGGTACACACTGCCCAGAATTCTAAAAGTATTGCACGAAACAAACAATGAACATTCGAACATCTTACCCTGAAGCTCTCAATTTCACTTTATTTGCAAGATAAAATTGATAGCAGTGTCAACTAAATTTCGGGAGTAATGTTTTTCAGTGTTAGCATGTTAAATCATTTTTCAAAAAAGTACTGTTAGATTTAAATTGTTTAAAATCATGTCACTTCCGGTAAGAACTGTATTGTTTCAAAACACATTGTTTGTTCCCCCATCGTAATAACGTTAACATACACTTTGGGAGTACAGTGTTACTAAACCGTTTTAATCTCATTTAGTATTTATCTTGTGTAGACGTCTAAGCTCATAAAAGTGATTCATAAAGGAACATGCACCAGAAGTCGGCTCAATGTACCGAGACAAAAAAACGCAGAATATGACAGGATTGGCACAGTAAACAATTGATTTTTCTTTCTTATATAAATTTTGAAATAGTATTGTAGTTGAAAACCATATTCGATACAAACAATTTTTTTTCAAAATATTATTAACGATGTTTTTGACAATATCCTCCATATCTCCGCGTGTATTTAGGTTGTACCTTAACTTAGATTGGGAGAAGTACTCGTGTACAAAAGTAGTTTATGTAAGGCATAAAACTTTAAAATTCTATTTTCGCTGGGCTCCGTTTAACAACGTAAATAAACTACCAGCCTTCTGCAACGAGAATGTTCATGCCATCATTGACAATTAAAATTGTATCTTTTTGTTCTCTATTGGAATGTACATTTTTCTCTCGATGTTAAACTCACTGATCAGTTCTAGTGTATTGTTTGCAAAGTCTTTTACGAGGCGACAACTTGAGCCAACAAGTTACCAACTTTAGTAATGGAATTACAAAAAGTAACTTTTAAGTCACTGATGCAAGAAAACTGGTCTGCCTAATTAGGTAATTTAACTTGTTCAGGCAGGCAAAATAAATCTTTAATACTTCGGGATTTTGATATTTTAAACTTGATATTCGTGATATTTACTCCATTTTATGTAAATGTTAAGAGAAGGTTAAGGCAAGACTTTCGAAAATACCTAGTTCATCTAAAATTTTTAGCAGCTTGGTATTAATACTTAACGTAACTTATTGAAAATATATTAGTTTTTTATTTATTTAGCTGAGTGAGTACTGTGCGTACTGACTAAATCTTCATTTTGGTAACCTCAGTAACTTTGGGGTTTTTTTCTTAAGAGGACAGTTCAGATAAAATCGTGAATCATTGATTATCAGAATTTTAACATGATGCTTTATTTCACATCGTCTTCCTTTCCTGCAAGTTTTTACTTGAAATATTTTCCCATTGAAAGAATATGTTGGAGGCAAACAAGAAAGCAGGGAACAATATGCTAATTGTCGTTTTGGAATGAGCTGTTCATGGAACTATGGGCCAGATGCGAGAGGGACCTTTGTGTAATTCTACTGCTACAGTTGTGACGAGAATGGGGAAAACCTTGGTTTGTATGAGTCCTCCACATGCTCCCTCAAGATCCATGTGGCGATGCAGTTGCCTGGAAGTCATTTCTAAGCAAAGATAACTTTATCTGCACTCAGCCAAAGTTTTTATTGCTGCCTATAGAGGTAATAGTGTGGAAGCGCAAACAGTTCTTCGGCGACTTCATTTCGCGATGAATGAATATTGAATAATGTTTCATTTTCTGCAATGTTTAAGTAGTTCTTCTGCCTTTGCGCACTTCATCGCAGAAGAGTTCTTTCAAGCTGCTGTAACGTGGAATATGACGTCCGCATAATTTTTGTCCCGGGAGTTTTTATCCAAGCAAATGGAAACAAATTCGGCGTCTTGAGTAAACTAGGATGGCTGTATTATTGAATATATGTCACAGCCCGACACCGAACTGATCAATTGTTAAACATCTGTGTTTAAAAACATTAAGGATGAAGACAGCTTCGTGAAAAATGCCTCCTTCATCATTCCCACCAGCCAAAATAGATTTCCTTGCTCGTCTTCTCTTTATGTCTTTTTAAATCTCGAGGATCAAAAAGCGAAATATGACTGAATGAAAGCCAGATCCACCTAGTACATCATGTTTATCTTGTCTTCTTTATTCCTTTCCCTCGCATCTCAATAAATTGGATGGCGTTTACATAAACTGTTCAATCATCATAGCGCGTAGGTTTATCTAAAAAGAGTCATTTAAAATGATCACATTTGTATGATCAGTTCAGTAGGGCATGTATCAATTTTGTATCGGATTCAGGAGTCGCTCCACATGTCCTGCAAGTCGAACTTATCCATGTACTAAATGGGCCATTTGTATTGGAAGTCATATAAGTATGTATAGTCTGGATATGTACATTGCATTTTGTAATCCCATGATGTGATCACATATTTTAACTGGTGATTCATTCACTTCATGTCAAATGACATAACTTTTGGCTCCATGTGCATCACCTGAAGGGAATACTTCGACTATGCCGACCTACATGTACTGGAGCCCTACACTGCCCAACGCAGTAAGCCTCGTTTCTTTCATTATGGTCACTTTAATCCATTATGGACTATTAGCAATAACTCTTTTTGACAGCTTCATATTTTAGCCAAGAATCCTACATTTGATTTGAAGCATAATTCATCAAATCGAACTGGAAGTTATGTCAATCATGTAAAATGTAAAAGTAGCGAATTTACTTGCTTGTAGAATCAGCCACTGACATAAAAATTAATATCACAAATTCTTGGTTTTCTTGACCTCCACAAGCACCTTTTATATTTGTAAGTGCACATAGAATGCTAAAGACAATTGAGATTTTGAAATCATTTAATCAACAGTTCGAAACTCGAGTAAGAGCCAACAGACGAGTTTTTCCTTGCTCTTATCTTTACTAATTTGACAAATTAGTAAAACAAGATTGTTTACAACTATTTCTTTGCTGTATTTTAAAATCTGGTGTTTCTTACTAATTAATAATATGTTGAATCCAAAATCAATATAAAAATAACATAAAAATTGTACATTTAGAATTCAATTTAGAAAACTGATCTTAAGTAGGCGTACAAATTACCCTCGTTGCTAATTAGTCTAAACAGTTTCGAACACAATTATTCCTGACCAGTAACAAACTAGAAAGAACACAGTAATACATCAAAGCAATGCAATAATTATTAGACCTTTTATACTGTGTAGTTAATGCTTTAGAACGGCACATCTTAAAAAAGAGAAGATTGCTTCAATCCTGTCTTTTCTGTATTTAAGTGAAGACCGAGAGATACAGTTTTTCATAAACACAATCACAACTGAATTTTTCAGGTTCTGCCAGTAGAAATAAGAGATTTTACAACAGTAAGGACGTCACTGAATGAAGCTGCCGACTAAAATTACTGTCAAGTATTTCTCAGATTTATCCAGCATACGACCAAGGGGCTTTACATTTGTAATAGTTTGATTGCTCTTTAATCGTCCGGAAAATGGACTGATACTTATATAAACATGGAGCAACTAACACAGTTATGGGCACGTGATATTGCATCAAAAAGACCATTTATCGTCCAAATGCAATTGGAACTGTACTCGCTGCGAAAAGAGAACGGCAATGCTGTTTGAAGAGCTAGTTAAGCATAGACCAGAGATCTACACAAAGTGCTCTTTTGAAAGCAGTGAAGCTGCGTGTTACTGGTAAGGCTACGTTGGTCTCACTGGGTCTGGACCTGGGTCCCGGGCTGATCGATCTATCGCTTATTTTTTCCTTCTCTGCAATCATCGTGGGTGCGAGGACAAATGAGGTTTCGTTTCCGAATTGACCTCTCTCGGTAATTTAACTTAATGACACTCTGTGTACATTTGGCCGGCCAATCCCTGAATGGATGTGGGTCTCACCAGTGAGCAAAACCGTGGCCTCAAGGGTTGTAGGATTTCCGACATGACTCTTACTCGACCAGTATGATCTCCAAGCATGTTTTGGCATATCTCACTCGGCAAGAGCGTGCCAATGTTGCACTGGCCGGACTATCTATCTGACTGTTTTGACTGTCTGGCGGTGGTCAGGGCTTTGCTATCTAGCAGCTTAACAAGCAGCTTCTGTTTCCCAGTTGTGCGATACATGAGAGAGAAAAGCTGTCTATATCTGCTACACTTATAAGCTTACTAGTTTGGCATCACTGTGACATTATCCTGCCAATAGTTGAACAGTGAATTAACTCAGAAGGAAGTTTTCAATGAGACAATGTCAGAACAATTTAACCGGTTAAACAGTTGAACAAAGGGCTTTCCAACGTGAAAAAGCCACACTCCAAACAATGTGACTAAATGTGTGTATTAGACACCGGAAACACCTATTCGAGTATCAATAATCAAAGTGACTACATAGAGGAAGAGAAGAGCAAATCAGACTGTCAAACGCAATGAACCGAACCCTTTTGTACTTTTCTCTTTTACAGGAGTACTGCGTAAGCCATACTTGAATAGCACACTTTTTGGTGGAGCTGTAATTCTATAAAAATTCAGCAGTAATTTTAAAAGGGAAAGCAGTTTTACTTGTTCCTCTTTACCACTGGAATCAAACGGAGCAGCTTCTCCAGTCAGTCGAATGCTGTGTCTCTTATGAGAAGGAGTTTTATTGAATCGTGGAAAAAAGCAATATACCTGAGAACCACCCATTTTGCTGATGGGAACAAATAACAGTCAGAGCCATTATAACAAGTGAATCATCTATAGTAATTCATCTAGACTATACGGAATCACTGAAGGGAATTGGATTAAATGTATCATTTGCTGTAACTAAACTTTAGGAGATAAATGAGCTAATGCACAATGTGCATGGAGCACAAGGGAAATCTATGGATATGGAAAGCTCTGATGATGGAACTTTCCAATTCAAGTTTACATAAATAGATACATCAGCTTTGTACACTGGGGCTGATCTATATGCGTGTAAGCTTATTGAACATTGCCACTGAATCAGCAAAGGATTTTTTTTTCTAATTCTGTCCGTGGTCACAGCGGTCCAGCTTCCAATGGTAAAAAATGGACTAAATATGGCAGTGTGTGCTCCCTTGTTGCATGACAGCTTTAGTTGCCAATAGAAAGTCAGGATTGCCCTTACATTTTACCATCAAGCTTACTAATTGTGTATACTCATACCATTTGTGTGGTCTATTGTATTGAATGGTAAAGTCATGAAGTGGTTGAAACAGAATCTCAAAGGAAAGATGCAAGGACATGGTAACATACACGCAAATGAAGGGGCGAAAGAAAACAAAGACCTGTCTGTTTCCAGACATGGATGTACTATATACAGAAAATTGGGAATTAGAATGGCTGTTACTCCTCTTTTACCTCTAATAAGCATTCTTCTTCTTGTGCTACTTAAGTCACTGGAAGCAGAGGCAACTTTCTCAGGTAAGTTAAAATCAATGTCTTCTTCTTTTCATCTTCTTTGCTCACAAGATTGCTTTCTATTCGCAAACAATTGTAAAATCTGGAAGAGACGTTTCTATTCACTTCTGAGGTTGCTTTCTCCTAGAATTGAAAAGAAATAGATTCTACTTTTATCATCAGCTAAAATACGAAAATAAAAGTATTGAATAGAAATATTAAAGAGAAAACAGACTTCAGAAAATAAAAATATTATTTCAATTTTACAAAACAATTATATCAGTAACGGTGCAGGTGAAACAACGGCAAACATCCCAGTACTGGAGATAAAACATTTGAAAAAAATACAATAGAATACATTAAAGTGAATCATTTAGCAGATACATAAATTACGATTACAATGAGTAGAGATAAGTAAATATGTGCATTGCAAAATGATCCGATATGCCATTCAGATATTTTTCAAAAGACCTATTTGATTGATTAACAGATAAGGTAGACATTTATTCCAATCATTGTACACACTTTCCATTAAAATTGCAACATATACTTTTTTGGAAATTAATGAAATCATAATGCTTAATAGCCCTCGTGTCTTAGCTGTAAATTTATCGTTATGCAAGCCACGACTGAAAGCTATTAATTGCCGTCGAAAATGCCATTAAAGCTGCATTTATGACGGATTGGTCTCTCCCGTGCGGGGAAGCTTAACTTGATGCGATGCCCTGATAAGTGTCTCCCTACCACTACCTGGGATCAATGTTGTTGAAGCTCCTGCAACAATAACAATGATCTTATCTCAGTTTGCGATCTTCCAAATGTTGGTACTGGCATACAACACACCTGCATGCTCTATGAATATTTCAAAGTGCATCGGCTCTTATCTGATGGGCAATATTTAGCATGGGTCTCGCCTTTTTCTGACGTTTCAGTTTTTTGTAACCGTTTGTAAGGTCTTATCTGATGTGGTCACGAGACCATAACCTCGAAAAAAAACCTTGCCTTTTTACGATTACGATAAATTACTTTAATGACGAGATATGAAGGTAGGAAGGGCGCATTAGGAAATTGACTTTTTACTGATGGGTCTGATTCTATCTCCCTGTATTTCATATTTAGCGATTGTTGCTCTGCTATTTCAAATGTGCATTCCCATATATTGTTACGGCATACGTTTTCTCTGAATCTGAAAAGAGTAGCGAGTGTGACACATTACATTAATATCTTATTGCTCTCTCTGGAAAACAAAGAATGTTCATTAGAATATTTTTTGCTGAATGAAAAGTTAAGCCGTTCGAGATTAAATGCATACTTTTTGCCAGGACAAAACTGAAAATAACAGAGCGCTTCAAATGTTACTAAGCTGTTAACGTTTTAATTTATAAACTTTTGAAATGTCTCTTCAGCTATTCATGTCTCGTTTTATTGTCAGTTTTTTTTGAACGGAATAATTAGTATAGATTACATCTTTTGTAACATAATATGTTCAACTTAATTTCATTAAATGAAACACAATTCAGTTGTAATAATAACTACTGGTAATAGCGAATGCAGTTTTATGAAGGTTCTCCCTTACAGAAAGACTGTCCAAAATGAAAGTTTAATTTAATTTAATTTTGAACTACGTTGTAATGAAGAAATAGATCTACATGAACATTCAATCAGAACCATAAAAACGTTATCATTTACCCAAAGAATATGATATGCCTTAAGATTTGTCCCAAAAGAAATGCAAGTTGGGGCAATGGAAATAATGTGGTGGTTGTTCTGAATATCGTGTTTTCAAAATTCACCATGACAGATCTGTGAATGAAGATTCTTAATTAAAGTTACCTAAGATTACGCAAACGTAATGATTTCGGTGTAAAACTGTCGTGAGCCATACACAAAGAAAAACAATATTTTAAATTCATAAAATTTTCATAAATTCTAAACATGTGCACATATGTACATTTGTACAAATTTATTTTGTGTTTCATGCAATAATTGTATCGCTGTTATCGTCAATTTCTTCATAAAGAATGTGCGTATCACGGAGTTATAAATAACTGCACTGAAACTTTAAAGCAATTTTAGTCTTTCAGTTGCACATATCCCAGTACTTCCAGCAGTACGATGTCTTCCAGCATTACTTTTGTTTCTCTTTATATTGCCTCCACTAGAGTAGAAGCTAAAAGAGTGATCAATGAAGCACATGCAAATAATATCATTAATTCACACGACAGTTGCAGGGCATGAAGGTGATGTTGTCAGATAGGAAGCTCCGTGAGCTTCTGTCTACTTCAATTTTGGGTGTGGTACGCCGAAACTTTTCCCATATTGACTATCACAAACCGCAAGGAAAAAACCAATGCCTTTCCTAACTATTAAACATGCGGTTTTTAGTTCTAACCCGTTGCCTACTAACGAAACTAATTTACTAAAGAGGCAAATTATTATAAGTCATTCCTTATGTTTTCCCGCAATAATTCCACATACTTTCACAGGAAAATGTCGCTACAAGCCTTTGTATGCTTAACGTCAATTTAATCTGTAAAACATGACTACGCCAAATTACGAATTACGAACAGAAACATTAGACCCTCATTGTTTTTCATCTTGCAGAATTATTTGATACCAAGTCAATAATGACAACAGTTTAAAATACAGCGACGGATCCAGGGGGGCCCTTTGGGGTCCCAGCACCTCAAAACACTAAAATTAGACTATATTTTGCAAAAATTTTCAGCCTCACTTCGCTTGGCATCATTTACATTATAATGTCTCCAGGACCCCCTCTAGCCCCCAGTTTTGGGGCCCAAGCACCTCAAAATACTAAAATTAGACTATAGGCTGCAATTTTTTTTAGCCTGGCTTCACTCAGCATTATATTTAACCATTTATTTTCTAAAAATTTGCCTGCCTCACTGCACTTGGCATCATTTCATTA
>JBCAUI010543505.1:0-10710 GCA_038406195.1 Haplosyllis anthogorgicola
TCCATCCCCAACACCTCGTCCTCAATTTTTGACTTCATAGCAAAACCACCTTGCCGTCTACAGTAGTCTATCAACGCTTCGCGTGATAGACTAATAACCAAATTTCTAATCATCTCAGCCACACCTTTATTACGAAATGATAAAATCACATCGGCAAATCGATTCCTCCGTTTCATCTTGACAAGGCAAGATCTATGTTTAATGCGTGCCCCAGTTAGAATCTTGAGCTAAATCGTGACAAAGAGAATCTAGTTAGATACGTAAATACTTTTCTTAAGCTTAATTAATGACTAGACGAAATAGCACTTTTTGGCAACCAAACCGGTGTAAAGCCACACCGGCATCCAAAAGACAGAAGGTTTATCCGTTTGTCTCTTGGAAACGAAGAAAAATTGCAGATCCCGATTGTGTGCGTATGGACCTAATATTTGTCACTAGTACACAATAGTGATGTCATATCAGTTGATTGCTTTATCATTGTGCAATACAACAAGTACAAGCTTGTGAGGTGGATAGTGACGCCCCATTCCGGAATCAGTTGACTACGGACTCACTGACCGAAATTTAATCATATTCAATGGAATAAGGAAAACGGTCAAGATTTTTGGTTTGGAGTGGGGATGGGTGGGATTGGTGGCGCAGGCAAGTTCGAAGTCAAGCATATTGATACTCAGTTTTACTCATTCTACTTTCCGCTCTTTTTAAATATGTGAACCGTATGGTAGTGTTTAGCAAGTGGAAAGCTCGCATACTTGATTTGGTTTCAAGCATTGGTGTGAGGGTTAGGTCTCTCAAATACATTTTCCTTACACGTCACATAATTTACATGACAGAAATAAGTGTCTCACTGTATTAAAACAGTTTATCACGTCCGTCATTAAGTCTGCCAGTGTATTGATTAACCTAGTTACATGAATTTTAAACACTGTTTAAGCATCCGGTTTTTTGCCTCAACCTACACAAAGTGTTCTGTGTTTACATTAGCGAATTTAGAGTACGTATAATAGCCCGAAGCAATTGCTTTTGTTGGAAACATTAAACAAGAAGAACATTAGCATTGCTTGCCTTGTCTAAGGTGTTGTTTTGTATTCATTTTGTGTTTTCAGAAAGGATAAGGAAATTTGTTTTCATTGTCAAATGCCATGAAACTAACTAGTGTCGGATAACTTTGAACTTTTTAAAATTACTTAGAAAGACCTTCTATTTGAAAGTTCACTCAACTGCTGTTTTATATGACAGTTAATATCATTTGAAAGGAAAAACCTTGAAATATTTATGTTCATGGAAATTGATTTCTTCTAAGTTTAGTTTACATACAAAGAACATATGCTGCCTAAATTGATTAAGGTGTACTCGGAATTTTATATTATATGAAGAGGAAAACAACAAAAACATCATTATTTGGATAAGCGTGGTACAAATTCAGACCATTGTGATTGGGCTTATTGGTAAAATGTAGTGTCAATAACTTTTGACAAATATCACCTTTACAGACCTAACTTGTTTTGCTGATAAAAATCAAAAATTTATGATTATATACTTAATCACAAGATTTATATGTACAGGACAATTGTCAGGTGTTTAATAGACTAGATTTTAAAAACTTCAAGGATTTACAAATCATGATGGAACTTTTGAAACTTAAAAGGAAATTACGGTACTTTGTTGCCATAATTATTGGTTATTCTGCTGTGATGGCCGGTTTATTTTAAGATCACTTGGATACATCGACATAATTGGAGCTGACTACAACGGAATTCAATTTAAAACGAAATTAGACACATGGAGATGCAGGTATTGAAGTCGGATAAGTGAGACGAACAGTAAAAGTGCCAGATCGTGGACAGAGATTGTTCTGCCTAATCAGTTTTGTTTAAATACGGCTGATAAACATAATTTCACGACATGGCAGGGCCAAAGTACAATGCATTTATAAATTAGCTGTAAATAATGACTTGAGAGTTAAAAACCTCTTGGATAGCAAGAGAGAAGTCTCATCTGAGAGTTGGCTTCGAAAACATGGGTATTGCATGCTTCTCAGTCATTTATGTTGTGGAAACTTTTATTGGCATCATTGGCTGCAAAAAACTGATACACATAGTTTTAATGCTGGAGATTTTATCATAATATTGACCGTCGCAATTTGTAAATATAATGTTACATTCGCAATGCACTTATTGTGAATTATGAATGATTTCAACGTTTATGCCCTACCCGCAGAAAGGGATTACCCGAAATTGAAACAGGTTACAGTAAGTTGTTTACAACTTTGTTTCAGTTATTTTTTGTTTTATTTCCAATTGTCATTTGTTAACTTTTGTATTAAACAAGAGATGTGTTTTGCATGAGTTGGATGTTTGTGGTGGTGAAAGAAGTAACGTCATTGTATGTATGCATGGGGGAGATATTTTAAAGGAATGCATACAAAAACGAGATGTTGCTTTAAAATTAAACAATTTTTAGGCATATCGATTTTATTTTACATCAGACGGAACAACTTCAGATGTACGGAATAAATAAATAAATAATTTAAATAATGTAGCACCGTTCATGCTGAGAGATCGAAGCACTTCGGGCAACATTGTTGCTTCAGCACGGAAAACGAAAAATATGAAATTTGCACTCAATGTTTCAATAAATCTTAACATTCTGAACTTAATCCATTATTTTAGTGTACTATGATCAATAAACGTTACATTGTTTTGTAGGAGAGACAGGCAAGAGCCGTGGCGGGAGTTTCACATCTGGAGATACCAGCTCAACTCGCCTACATCTACAGCAAACTGGATGGTATGTTCTTCATGCTTTACACTCCCACCATAATGTCACATTGAATGTTAATTTAAGATAACAGAGCCTATCAATTGATTTGCAAAACGTAGTGGTGTATTTTTCCGTGGGTTATCTTTGAAATAGATGAAGAAGATATGGTGACTCATGAAAGCGTGTCAAATGTATTTTCTCTCATTTTAAATCTTGATATCCTAAAAGAAAATTTAGAAGGAAAATACCTTTAGAAATATAAAATATAACTAGTCAGCCACTTTCATGTTATTTGAATACATTCTTTCAGCGTAGCAAACAGTTGTAACATAACTAAAAATCAAACGGAAAGATTAATGTGAAATCTTTTGGCATACAATTTATTCATTTAAGTTGAAGACCTGCCAAACAACAATGTATCAGAAAATGGTATTAATGCACTATGTGTGCTAAAAATGCAAACATGACGATGCTTTATAACCACCATGATGGATTTTACTTTGGAAATTAGCACAAGGCCAAAGTCTAAACTATGTTCCTCGTAAAAAGTTATGTAAATGTAATCAAGTGTTATTTTCCTTTGTTTGAAATAAGAAAAAAATTTTACCTCCATATTCTGTGCGTTTTCTTCAGCAGAACCAAAACGATACTGAAGAAATATCAACGAATCTGGAGAACAGTGATACTCCTATTTAGGAAATAAGAATCGAATTACCGCAGTCTTTGCCCAATCTTTGTACAAACTCATGTTTATGTTAACTCACATATTTTTTCCAAACGTGTACTTGCATTTGCTGAAAATAAATGCTTTCATTGTAGAATGGCAGCCTTCGCACTCGGAACGTCACCTGGTGAATGTGGTAGGAAACGTCGTCCCGCGTTCATACGACTTCGAGCTGCCGAGAGATGTCAACTCACATATTTTCTCCAAATACGTCAACATCTACTTCAAGGTTTGTAATTGCTCCCTTGTTTCAGAAACGGCTACAGCAATAGTGCACATAGATGCACAAGTCACAGTGACAGTTACATATTATTCTTGTAGTTAGTAAGAAGGTAGATACCAAGCTCAGTTTCCAAAACAAGGGTGATCTTGTCACAAAAGCTTGCATTTAACAGACCAGCACAAATAAGACGATAATTGTGAGATTTGACAATGATTATGAACATTGTAATGTTTACTTCAGAGAAAATGGCAAATGAAGAAACAGCCAATAGACAGTCCCTTTCTGGGAAAACATCTAGACGCGGATACCAGGGAGTCCGTGGCCTTGTTTAAATTGGTGAGTCGTATTGAAATAAGTAGGTGTAAAGGTAATACTGTATTGTTCTTAAATAAAGCGCCGGGCACTAAGACCAATTTTAGGACGGATTGACCATCGAGATCATATGTAAAATTGATTATTGAAGCTTAAATAACGGAATTTAGATTGTTTCTTGACATCATAAAAATGAAAAAATTCCCACCTTACAAGCTGATATTGTGTGCAAACAATGAAAGATGTATTACATGATATTTGTTTTATGTGAAATAAATTACATCTGAGAGGTCAACATTTAATTACTTTCTTGTGAAAAAAGAGGGGGCAATTTAATTAGAGACGGCGTTTGATTGAGCAACAATATGGTATGATGAATTTTTTACCAAGTGATTGTCGAATTAACGTTTGTATGCGATCTGAAAGTTTGAACATCATTATATCAAAAATACACCTATTGTTTCAGGTGCTTAGGTTTATGAATGATGCCACTCTGACTGGTAAGCGTGAAAAGGTTTTGGCGGATTACATAATCCAGCGCGGTCTCAGCCACGAGGTGCTGCGAGATGAAATCCTCGTTCAACTCGTGAACCAGACGTGGCGTAACAAGAACGATGCCAATGCAGAGAGAGGATGGCTGCTCATGGTCTGTGCTCTCAGCTGTTTTCCGCCGTCAAGTAATTTAGCTACATATCTGCTCAAGTAAGTATTCATTTCATTTTATTTGTTAATACTGAGAAGTATTGCTTTACACTCATGGGTAACAAGCAACTCTGAGTGTACAAAAAGAGTGGGACATAATTAAATACTATTTCTGTTTTGGATTTGTGTGGTGTGCTATTATACGTTTATTTGTACCAAAATGGTTTCCCATGCATGGTAAACTACATTTATTTTTTGTCAACTGAACCTTTCCCCCCTAAAATGCATAATTCCATGTTTTGTAGACATGCCTCCGACCAGGCGTACAATGGTTACAAGGCATACATTCAACACAAACTGCTGCAGTGTATTCTTCCGGAGCCCTGTTTACCCAGGAGTTACCCACCGTGCCTTCTCGAGTGGAAAGCTGCGAAGAAACACGCCAACATGGCCGTTGAAGCCATGTTTCCTGATGGTAAAAATAACAGCATTTAAACTTGATTGAAAACAAATTTAAATGCAAGTTTGATTTAAGGCCATCTTTCTCCTTACCACTCCCTGTCACATTTTCATGTAGAGCAGGCTGATAAGGAATTAGGGATAATGGGAATCATGGTAATTGCTTATAACTGAAATTGGTGTCATTGCAGGTGAGACTGCTGTTGGTCCGGTAGAATCCTGGACAACGGGTGAAGAGTTTGCATCGCATTTATTGCAGTGCAGGTAATCACACAATAAATTCTTGTTTATTTTCAGTTTTCAGTGATTTAAAGTGGGTGAATATGTATAATTGTAACATAGCTGAGGGGTGACGAAGTTTCCATTGGGAATGTAATGGAATTTTCCAAACGCAAACTTATTCCAATTGGAAAGGAGACAAACAATCCGGTTGCACACAACTATTTTATTTACAAGAATGCTACAGATATATGTGTGGTCATCTCAGCTGCCTGTAACTCACTGAAGGTAGATGCTGGGATTGCAGCTGCATTGCTTAAGGTGTTATCATGAATATTCATTACAATGATTTAGTTGCTGCACAGGGGAGCATGCGTGCATATTCCAATTACTCAAATATTGAAATGGAAGAGTTCCCGAATTATTGGAAATTAAATTAACGATATTACAACAAGGGGAAGTTCCTACTTGCTTGGTAACGGTGAAGAAAGTTCTCTGTAAACATACTTTGATGAGTAATTTTATTAGCCAGCAGAGATATAACCATAGAAATAATAAAAATACGTTAAGTAATGTACAGTTTATATATTATTTCAATATAAGGCAAGTTCGGGATGGTCACCATGGCTGGACCGTAGTGTTAAAGGATGAAGTCGATTATTATGAACTCAACGGATACGACTATGTACTGGACTTGATCAGTGAGGTGGAGATCGCTCCTGCATTTCCGTACACTCAAGCACATTTCATAGTTACGACCGACAGGACAGATAGGTCACAAACCAGAAGGCAAAATATGGATGGATTGTAAGTCTTTTTTTGTGCACCAACTAACATGGCAACAATTTTATGAGCCGTTTTGTAATTTCAGAAATTAAACGTTTGTAAATTTGATTTAAATGCTGTAAATCTGATGAAAATATATTCGGTTAATTTAGGCCTCATGACCCAGAAGCAAACCGTGATGTAGCATTAATGGTAGAAGAACTACTTGAACCAATACCAGTCGAACCAAGAGCTGCACCAGAACCACAGGATTTCTTCAAGTATAGAAACGGTAGTGTGCACGAAGACTCACTGTACGCCTCGAGAGATGAAGCTTTGTCAAAGACTAGTGCATTGAATAAGCGACGTTTGGGCGATGATCCATTATTAGCCCAGGGAAGTGCACTGAATGTGAGATACATTGATCAAAGGCGTGTGTCCGATCACAATAGACCCTCGTCACCCGTGCCTCCAGGTTCACCTACTCTCTCTGCTGGAGGAAGGCGGCAGCCTGGGTCACCTGGGCCCCAGAAGAGACAGTCCCACCACTCCCAAAGGCCTCAGTCCCCATCGGCAAGTCCACCACTTTCCCCGACTTCCAAACTTAACCATCGGTACGGTTCTACTGAGATACCACAGGGCGATGCCAAACTTGCTGGTTCCAAACGCAACCAAAGTTATTCTGTGCCTAACAAAACTAATGGGCAGGTTCCCAATGGACATTTGCCAAATGGAAATACGCACAATGGAGATGTGGATGGGGAGATGGAATTGGCAGGTGATAGCCTGCTAAATAGAAGGTAACAACTCCGTTGTACCCACTGAAACTATAAAAATGTAAAGAAACAATGAGAAAAGTGTGTTGTCTAAGGATCAAAAGTTGTTATTGATTAGAGAATGTACGGTTGTACCTTCATCCTCTTTCCATTCAGACCCATTCTTTAGGTACAGTCTTGCAAGCCGTCAAATGTTGTGCAAAATTTGTGACCACTATATTAAACTGCATACGTTGTTTCATTCTTTTCAGGTACAAAAGACAACCATCACAAGTTTCTTCAGGAAAACCACAGCCCAGTGGTCATGCCTCAAGGGACCACATAATGCGCAAACAGCGTGCGTTCTCCTCCAATAGATCCGACACATCAGAGGGTGCACGCTCCAGTGGGCCCACGGATATGGATCAGTGGTTAGATAACGTATTTGATCCTATCTTGGATGGCGATCTGGATGAACTAAGTGATGGAAGATCTCTAGAAAACCGGATTCGAGGAGGTGGAGAAGGTGTTCCTGGAGTCTCACAGGTTCGTAGGACACTTGCTCATAGATCATTTAATATTAGACACATACAGCTCAGTACAACTTTTGTTTGGGTTATGCTATTATTCCTTTGTTTCGTAGCAGTGTATCCGGAATTGTAGGCAAAATTTTAACTGTTTGGAGTTTTCGACATACAAGTCAGAGTATTCATGAATTATATTCAATTTAAACTCTCAAGACAAGCAACAGATGTGACATTTTCAATAATATATTGTGTGACTTTAGTGCATAGACCTTATTTATCTAAAAAGTATCGATACAATAACTTCTTTGAAGTGAAACATCCATTGAACAACAGTGGATCATGTGACTGAGTTATTCAAGTGAACGACTAAAATAGACTCTGACTACACTATTTATGTATGTTGACCTTGTGAGATATTGGTGCATGTACCAGTATATTGAACTTATCGTGAGAATAATGATGCGTTTTTGGTGAGATATGGATATTTATGATATCGGTACAAAACATAAATAGTGAAAATTGACCCAAGTGTACCGAGACAGTAAATTTGTTCGTTGATAGATATCAGACCTGAAAAAAACCCTTATTTAGTGTATTCGGTTGTACTTCTGTGTACATGTACTTTTGTGTGTGATACATCTGACGTCTGCGGTCATTATTTAATTGCCTTGTCAATGATTCTTGCAGCCTCCACCGGCATCAAATATAATGGCGACTGGTCTGATGCCACCGACGTCGCACATGTCCCAGCTATCCACTGCACCAACCTTCTTGTCACCTGCAACAGGATCCATACCCATCGGTAAGCTAACAAAAAAGTGTCGTAAAAGGCAGGGTGGCGCCCGAGACAGGGCTATTTAAACTTGTTTTTAACAATGTTGTATGCAGTGAAATGTGCCATAAAAAGAAAATGTTCAAGACAGGTGTCGCTCAAGACAAGTTCTCCTGCAACATTTTGTACAGTAACATTTAGTGTCCATGGCAGAACCAAAGACAACAAGGTCATGGAGCGACAAAGATAATTATGCTCCCTTTTGTAGGGAACTTACAAGTAGTGAATGATCCAACGTCACAACTCCTGGTGCAAGCTCAACAATTAGCTCAACAACGGGCGGCACAACAACTGGCCGCACAACAAATGGCACAGCAACAGGCTTATCTGGTAGGCTTCCCACCACCAGCATTAAGTCCCACAAACCCCACGGTTCTATCACCCGTTATGCAGACTGACCCACTAGGACTCTCCGTAAGTTTTGAAAGCATGAGATTTTTGAGTTGGTGTCGTTGGCTTAAGACGTAAGAGCTGTCACTGATTGCACAGGTATTGAAGTAAAATCACAGACATAATTGCACCACTTATGGCAATGTTATGGCTATGAAGTAGACGCACCCCTGTGATACTTTATTAAACTATTTACCACCTACAGCCAAAATGAATCATAGAATGAAGAAATTTATCACAAATGTGATCCAGTAAATTCTTTCGCATTATGCTAAAATTGGATTATATGTCTTTAAGACTGCAAAGGAAAGAATATGGTAATTGTATAAATCCACCCCAGAGTTTCTAGGTTTCCCCCAGTAGAATTATAGCACTGCGACTCAAGATTGTATTTGAGAATTTAAGCAGTAATTTAAGTTTGCAAGTAGATGCGTAATATTTCGACAACTGAAATTATCAATATTTAATTGGTATCTTGATGATAATGCATTTTCGTATGTTAGTTCTTGTGAGCAATAAGTGGTCAGTTCGTAAGTTCTAAATCTACCCCATTCCTCATTTTATTTATAAGTATTTTAAGTTTCTTTCTCTTCAAAGATATTTTGAAAATACATTTCTAGTAAATAAGTCAGTTTTTGCTCAGACAATCTTATTTACTCAATGGTATACGAGATGATTTGTCCAAAATTTTAATATAGTAATTCATTTTCTAACTTAGGTCACAATGCAACAAACGGCAAACCAGCTTCACCAGCAGAATGCGGCTCTGCAGATCCAGTTTGAACGCCAAGCCTTACAGAACAAACTGCTCCAACAGACGATGGAGAACGAGCAACTGAGAAAACAAATAGACCAGAATCAGGTCGCAAAGAGACCGCCTATGGTTAATGGTAGGCAATTTAAATGCGTTTTAATCAGTGTTTTTAAGTGTTCTCTGCCGAGTAAAAAGATTGTAATCCTGAAAAAACCCTGAAATACCACAAATTGCATTATCAGTATAATTAATATTTGGTTGGATAATTGAATTCGGTAAATTTTAGGATCGGCACAGCCAGTGGGTAACACATTCCAATTTGAGTCGCAGCCAGCTGGCCCTGCTACAGGAGCACCTGTTTCTCCACGTTCCCCAAGGGTGCCGCCGAAGCCCATGGGTAAGGGTGCTTCATACCAGAAGGCATCTGGGGAAATAGACGACACTCGTCCTGGAGGTGTCAGAACACTGAAGGGCAAATACGAGAAGGCTGTGACTCAACAGTTGTCACCAACTCTGTATCGTAAAACAACCGTCGTTAACGGTAATGATGCAATGAGTAATGACTCAAAGGTGAAGTTCAACGATGAAGTGAAACACATACGAAGTCCAGACAGAACATCGCATTTGTCGCCTTCCCCATCCCCATCACCACCACTTCCTCCCCCACCACCCCCACCGCCAAATCAAGACAGACAGCCACCAACTGGTGCTGATGATACAGAATCGACAAAAAGTTCAGTTCCACCAGCCCCACCTCCGCCTCCAGTGCCTAAAATCCAAGAACGAGAACCAAACGAACCATACACCATTCGAGGGAAAGACGGACGAGCACGCGTCATCAGAGTAGGAAAAATCCAATGGCCGCCTCCTCCGCCACCAGACGAAGAGGAAAAACCCAAAATCCACGTGGGTAAACTACAAATTGACGAAAAGAAAATCAAGGATACACAGCCAATCAAGAGCAAAGAAGATGCACATAATAGAGCTATGGCAATTATACGGTCCCAAAACAAGGATGCACCAGAAGAACCTGCGACCAAACCAGAACCAAAGAAATGGCAACCGCCACAAAAGACAGAAACGCCAGCAGACAAGGTAATATTTTGGGAATTTTTCACCACGCTATTTATGTAATAGAGATTAGTGCATTTCCATTTATGCATACACCTTTTGGTTCACAAGACTTGAAAGTTTGAGGGCATTGCATTAAAACACCAACTCAGTGGTACTACGATGAATCACAATTACCCAGTGGCATCTTTGACACCTGTAATAGAACTGCACGGTAGCAATTCTAAGTCCTCAGGCTCCTGTCTGAATACAAACTCAACAACATATTACAGTT
>JBCAUI010543516.1:0-10710 GCA_038406195.1 Haplosyllis anthogorgicola
TGTATGAAATTTTTGTAGGAAAGTGTGACAAATGTATCAGTATTACTCTCAATACAAGATATTTCTGCTTGACATGAGATCTATACATTATAAAAATAAAAGATAAAATATCTGTGGTCTTATACCAGTAGAACAAACTTTGAATCTTGAATTTAAGACACTTCCAATAGTCCTAGGTAAGGCATATCTACGGGCACAGACACTAGGGATGACTCTGAAATATATTCCATTGAAAAATATTTTTGGAAAAAATATTGATAGAATATCTTATATATATATTTTCCCCACTTTTCCCCGCTTATATCGATTCCGCTTATATCGATATCCCACTTATATTGATACTTTTTTCCGCGCCAAAAATATCGATGTATCTGGGGAAGAGTGTATACTGTTATTGTATCATGTAGGATGTTGCGTGCTCTTTTATTGGTTTGTCAAGTTCGTCAGTCTGGTCAATTTCTGAAACTGACTTGATACGTCGTGGTGAAATATACCGGATTAATGTTATGATCAAAAATTATCAATTTCAAGACATACTTTTACTAGGACATCCTGCACATTCTTAGTCGTACAAATAGTGGATTGCCATCCGTACATATATCTACAACACTCGATTCGTTACGTAATTCGAATTTTTAAGACAGGTTCGCAATTGCTCGATTACCGGTCTATCGAATGACACCGTCGTTCCATGATGTGACTGCCAGAAACTCTTTATTTGACACTTCTTTATTTTTTGGTTGTCTCCTGCACAGTTTTTATTTTGACCAAAAAGCCAGTTTTTCATGTGGAGTACCACTTAGTCTCACCGAAATACTAGTTCAGATCCAACCCACACACTTGTTTTACTTGTTTACCCTCATAACTCCGTAGTCCCCGTGACACTGAAGATTTTGGGGCGTGTTTCGTGGCTTGTATTCGGACACCGCAATTAAAATTCACGCTGTGTTGTTGTTCGGGTGAAAGACACAACGTGGAATTCTATTGTTCGCAAAATGGAAATGCATTTCAAGAGCTGCTGTTGTGCAAGATGTTAATTAGTTTATTAATCTAAGGCAAACAAGGCAACTTTATTGATTTCAAAAGCAGACGTGCAATTATAGCTGAACCACCGAAAAACGTTTGGAAATATTTCACTAAGTATCCATAAATTTATTGTAGTGTGTTAATCTAAGCCATTTCTGCTTGCATTGTACATTTACAAATGTCAAATATTAAAAGTTTTGTGTGAGAATATTCTGTGATGGCCTCCGGGAAAATTATTGCTCATATTTGCAGAGGTTCACCGTAGATGTTATATTATTTCTCTAAAAATATTTGAAATGCAAATATCAGAGTATATTATTTTTCCTCTGGCATTCTGTGACTCTCATTGGTTCATACAAATCACATGATAAGAAAATATCACTGAATATTATTGAAATTTGGGTGCAGAAATATTTATAATGCAAACAAGTCCTGGGAACTGTATGTGAGAGATCTGTGAATTGTTACTTTTCTCTATTGACGCCAATGTAAAGTTTTGGGCATATTTTATCACTTTGAAACGCCCAAATCTCAGCATCTAGAAGGAATTTTGCAATGAAATACAGGTTCTGGAAGTGTTCAGGGTAAAATAAAACAAACTTTGTATATTTCACTCAACAGATCTCTCACATCGAGTTCCCAGGGCCCACAAATATCATAGTATATTCCGAATCTAAACAAATATCAATCGAATTTTCTGTACACAGCAATTAATTTGTAGCATGTTGTTAATTTTAGAACTTAATATTTGTTTAGTATTTGATTGCAGACATTCATTTCATCTAGGCATTGTCTTATATTCAATCATGACTTCTGGATATCTAGATTTCTAGATTTTTCCACGACGGTTCAAACCCTTAAATAATATCTTTAATTTTCCCCCTTTATACCTTTACACTGGTGCGGATGTTGACTTCAAATTTCAATTAACATACTCCGCGATATGCTAGATGCATGGGTTGGTTGGGTGTTATCTCATTTTTGTTTATCTCAATTGTTTTCATTTTATTTCACACCGTGTTCGTGTTGTCGGGCGGTAGGTGGGCCTACACAACTACAACATATACTTTAGGCCAGACTGTTTTTATTTGTTGGATTACGTTTCCCGCCGCTCTCAGAAATCAAGAAATCAAAAAAAAAAAAAGAATCAGAGCACAAATAATACAAAATCGTCACTTTCAGTCACTCCAACAAACATCGTTTGGAAAAATTGTTCATCAATTTTGTGAATTTTAATCAAAATTACATAAATGTACAACAAAGTCAATTTTTATGTTTATTTTTTTCCGATCGCCATTCCCAAAAATTTCTTCCATTGATACGTAATCCAACAAACAAAAAAAGTCTGGCCTTAACAAAAAATAATGATAAAACAAAAAACAAAACAAACAAATGTATGCAGTACATTCAGTTCTAGGCGCACCTGTGTTTTTTTATGTCTCGTACCATCCCTTCGATCGTCCCACGTTAAAAGCTTCGCCTACGTTTCCTGTCGCTCTAAACATTTGGTCGTAACCCAGGTTCCGGGAAATTTGATCTAAGAATGAATGTCTTTAAATGTTTTAATATCCATTTTGCCTGCCAAATCTAGCAGATTTGCTAAGTGAATATATACTATTATTGTTAAATTAATATTAGTTCCATTCGAATTACTCCATTATTTAAGTCCAGATTAAGGTGACGAATTTTAGTTATTTTACTGACAGTAGAATAAATTGAAGGCAGACAAAATAAATAGAACAAAGGTCTAACATTGAAACTTTGGAAGCAGATTACCAATGTGTGACTTGTTTTAGTAAACTGGGGCGCCTTTCATCGAAAGAACGCCTAGCACCGAGACTAGTGCCATCTTCCAGTGCAGATTTTTTGGATAATATTTCCTCCAAGGCAGTGAAGACACAGACAATTTACCTGGTTACTGACGTCATTAGACACAGTATCAAATATCATTTTCAACATTGTGGACACGCCAGGTGGCAGACCCGATAGGGGCAAGGCAGACAACACTTTAATTATGTCCACAGTGTTTCAGACACTGACAAATGTTAAACTTGATTTGAAAATAAGTTCAAAGAAAAGAAGATATCACACGATATACGATGCAGGGGCGGATACAGTATTTCTCATTGGAGGGAGCGCCCCGGCGCTTTCTGGTCGGTGGAGGGGGCGCCTTTTAATATTTTCCTCCAAAACCTTACAAAAATGAATAAAATTTGGGCCGTTCGAGGGGGCGCGCGCCGGCTGCGCCCCCCTTGGATCCGCCAATGCGATGTCTGTTTTTCAATACGTCATGTTATCGGCAAAGTAAGTTTGAGTCCAGATAAGACGAATCGGTTCGGAAAGGTTAATGATCCTCTGCCACAGTATTATAGAATCCAAGGCACAATATAAAGACTAATTCTGAACTCATGTGAACGAATCTTGTAGTGTGTGCTCAATACACACCCAAACTTCGACAGCAACAACTGTGTAAAGGAGAGTGCTTATTGCATTTGACATTTCCGTCAAAAAAGGTTACACCAGGGAGTTGTTTTATATTTTTTTAGCTGTAAAATGAGTTTTTAGAAAGCGAAGTGAAACAATAATTCTATTTTTACATATGTATGTCTATTATGCATGAAACCAGTACACGGAATTTGTGTCAGTTTGGGAACAATAACGCATCAAAAGCACAGCGTGAAATTCTTATGTCCTCTCTTTTGTTCTAGACGTTTCGAAACTGATACAAAATCCGTGCACTGCTGCACAGACGTGGTCGGAAGTTGTATCAGGTAATTGTCCTATTATAATTTATACAAAGCAAATTATCTGAAGCTACATTAGGGATAAATAATTCATTGTTTTCTTTCATTCTATTGACAGTACACACCTACCGATGCCGTATTAATGGGGCGTCTTTGTATTTGTTCTCTTTGCAAATAGACACTGAAATTCAGCGTCGAACATGATTAAGGCATATAAATATATATTATGAAGTGTGCAACGTTGGTAGTACAATTCAGAAAACGGATTTCAAATAAATAACAATTAAAATATATGAAACCTACGCCATGACAATAGGCTTTCGGTCAAAAATATTTAATATCCACTTACATTTTAATGCGGTGCAAAAATTACTTCTAAAACTAGGCACTAATATCACGTACACAAAAAAATTAAAAGCGTATCCAATTAATGCAAAAACTAAAGATATACTCTTAGCGTTACTGATGACTGTTTCCATAGTGGATAATGTGGATAGTTCTTTCTTGTACCAGTTTAATGTCACATAGTATAAAATAGTGTATGGCACTTTAAACAGAAGAAACATTACAGCCAGCATCAGTAACATTCTTGTAATTTGTGATTCTCTGGACTTGTAACTCTTTCTATGAATCCTGTGAATTTGATTTCCACAAGAAGAACAAAGGGACGAATGTTCTTGCAGGCTATCACTTCTCAATTTTTGAGCTTGCAACAAGACTTTAATACTTAATATGGTGAATACTAAAATAAGCACTCCAAATAAAAGATCTCCAATTCCCCTGACTACTATAATGTCAAAAACCACGAATGTATTTCTGTAATCCTGAAGAATGAAACACTGAGTCACGTTGGTCACAACATCTCCAGATGTCATTTGGACGTGCTGAAGTTTAATGAGAAATAAAGCATATGAAACACAGAATAGTGATATGGTCAGAGTTATAGGTATCAGTATCCTGTGGATGTGATGTTTTTGAAAGTAAGCTTTCTTCAATGGGTGAGCCACGAATAGATACCGTTCCACCGTTACGACGAGTGTCAGACATGCGGACCATATCCTTCCAGCATACTTCAGATAGTACGTCAACCTGCACAGCCAGTCGTAGACATCTATGACTAAATAGCCCAATGGTGTCTGCGTCATCCATATGGGTAATTCAGAGATTAAGACAATATTATCTGCCACGGCTAATGTTACGAGATACTGTCCTACGGTGCCGGTGCTCAGTCTGAATTTCACAAATACAACTATGGACATTGTGTTTCCAAATATTCCAATAATTATGACAATTATTTTGAAGTAAAAGCAAAAAAATGTCATAGAACTTCCATGATATTCTATAGTTTCATTTAGACTAGAGTTTCCTGGGGTCATAATTGTGATACTTTCTTCCTCTACTATTATAATATGGACGCAAAAATTGATGCAACTGCTGTTTTCACTGAAATTGCAATCTCATGCACATGAATATTTAACCAACTTTGTGGTTGTAGAAATCTTCCTTATGTCATTGTAGCAAGTACGGAAAACAGTTGTTACTGACTGTAGGTGTTCTATTGCCCTTTTTAAATGTCCATAGCTTGCATGCCTGAAAATGCAGAGGTGTTGCGAAAATCGCGCTATCCGAACTGACTCGTGGGTGGGACAGCACGTTTTCGGGTCCACCCTCACAGTCAAAATATTGAAATTGTATTAATCCTTTAATATCCATATTGCTGGTCAAAGATGTTAATTATTGTTTGAAAACGTAGTACGTGTACACATTTTGTCAGTTCGGTTTGTTGGACCGACATTGCAAATTAACTCCCCGCTTGTCCGTTAATGTTGTATATCTTCAGTGCTGCTTAGATTCAATAGTCTATTAATCAACACATGTATTCAACATTTTATTGTGGCATTTAGAAATTTACCCTGATGTGCATGACGTTAATTATTTGTCCTTCATATTTGCTGAATCTGTCTATTTTTGTATTCATTTTAAATTTATTGCCAGATTAATTGATGCCAAACAAGTAGCTTGAAATCAATGCACAACATCCCAAGCTTTAAAGGGAATGAAATTCCACTGTTAAGTGCTTTTACCACAGTGTTGGAGGCTAATTTGTCACCAGGCTACTTTCACCTGCAGAGAAATTGACCTAACTGCGAAAGAAGCTGTTTCATGTTTTCAGTTTTATATTGTTGGTAATGCATACATTTAGTATCTGTTTTAGTCTTATCTGGAGACAAGGTCTATAACTGCAAACATGGCAACGTAAAAACAGCTTTTTCTTGCATATCATTATCAGCACGCTGTATAAATGGATGGTGGTCGAAAAAAAAGAGAAAATATTGATAATATGATCTGGTGCTCATTTCATTTGTTGATATGCAAAATAATTGTGTTAAATTCAGTAAGTGACATTTCATAATTTCTCCACTTGTACTCAATAAATTTTGAACAATCATCCCCACTAGAACTAAATTCATTTTAATGCTGCAATAAGTTTTCATTAGACTTGTATTCATTAGCATTACCATACTTTCCAGCAATTGTACAAGTACATTAGCGCAGAGACTCAGCCCACTTCACAATAGTTCACCTTTCATGGCTGACTTAAGAGGTCCCTTTAAAACTCCTAATCGGTATGCTATTGTCAAATGTAGTAATAGGTAAAGCACTAAGTTATAAACCTAACTGGGTACACAGAATTATTGGCAACACACTTATAAACCGTGTACATAATTTACACAGTTACAGTCACATTCTGATCCCGGCCTTTTGTCCATTTTTATTGTTTTGTATTCCTCATAGGTTACCTCATATGAGAAAGAACGACATGATCTCCATTCCCAGTCACAAGTCTTAAAACTGTCTGAAGCACGAATGGTATATTCCATGTTCGTACAATAATGGCTTCGGTGGATAAGATATTTGATATTAAGCTATGAGACGTTGTTATTGGGTTATTGACGTTGGATAATGTATTGCTACATGGATATTAACAGTGAATAGATAATAAAAGGCACTCTGATGACAAAGTGGAAGCTCAATGAAAATTTGGCGAATTGACAAATAATTGTGTCGTAAACAATAAAGAGGAAATCATTCAACACGCAAGGTTGTCGAAATAAAATGCAAGCACCGTCTAGAAACCAAGAAACAAAAGTTTGTTGACCAGCCGCTTTTGAAACAGGTTTCAAAATGTACGTAAGCCTCCATCGTAGTGAAATTTGGGGCCTTCTGAGACACAGCACACTAATCTGACACCATCTACAATCAGTATTTGTGAACTTTATGCCATCAAGTTTCCCTACGTAGTGAAATTTGGGGCCTTCTGAGGCACAGCACACTAATCTGACACCATCTACAATCAGTATTTGTGAACTTTATGCCATCAAGTTTCCCTACATTTCTCGCTGAAATGACAAAGTGCAGATCCCGATTTGAAGTGAAATTTGCCAACCAAACTTTCCAAAGTTGCCGTCCAAATTGGACGGTAGACGGTGCTTTTTGACAACTAAGGCATCATGCAGTAGCGCAAGATTGGGTAAAATTTGGACATACCCAACAATTTGAAATGCTCTTGTCAAGTTGAACATCTAATAAAAGATCTTAAAATGACGGTGACGTGGTTATCATTTCGCTTATTTATAGAACCAAGTTCTTTTAATGCAAAAGAGTAGCAAAAGTTTAGAACAATATTTGCATAGCATTTGTATTTGGCGTTAATTTCACTTTATGGTTGACGCATCATTGTGTTTGCGATGCATCTCACGAATGCTACCCAGACAGTTTTCCAGTGGTGATAATTTAAAATTATGAGACGAAATTTAGTCGCTGTCCAAAGGTTGAGATATGCCTTTCATCAGCACTCCAATTGAATTCAATTCAATTCCATAATAGCTTTGTGTGCATTATTTATCGAAACATTAAATTTCAGTTATACAACTCTGTTCGGGTTATTACAAAGGTATTCCATGTTGAGCCAGTCGGTGTAGCTGAGTGGAAGCACACTCGCTTGAAGAGCGGGACTCCACGGACTGCCTGGGTTCAAGCCCTCCTGCAGCGTACACCCCAACATAAGCAAGAAAGAGTACTAGTGCAAGGAACACCCTGGCTTTAAAAATCATGGGGAGGGTCACGCAATGTGCAAAACAGGGATAAACAGTGGCCCCACAAAAGGACCCTTGTCCGACCCAAAATAATCCTTAGCTTATTTGTTTTTTCAAAGTTGACTTATGAGCTTTCAGTTAGCTATTGCTGTGTCTAGAACATAAAAGTTACTGCTTGTGATCCGTAATTCTGTAAACCAAATTATTAGGCTTAAATTTTAGGAAGTGATAAATTGCTTCAAACTTTTTGACCCTTCCAATAGAATCAAAACTCTTGATAGGTCATGGCTACTACTTGTAGACCAGCCACTGAACGTGAAAATATTAATATCTGCGAGTTAACTGACAGTTAACTTAAACACCGTACCTTAAACTGTCCCTTCTAAGTCAGAAGTTTGCGAAAGTTCCCTCTTCGCCAGATTAGAACATCTCTGGATGAGAATGAGGATACCGCTGATGTGGGCGGCCGAGACCATTAGAAAAAACGTTATTTGTTAAATGGCAATTTATTACACTTTTGTTGTTCGTATCCAAACGTCTGCATTCATTTTGTCTGCTTGTGCCTTATCCTCAGAAAATAGCTTGCGTTCAGTTCATATACAAATTCTAAATAACCAACACAGTGCACTGAACGAGATAAAATGTCACAATAAAGCAGAAGATCAAACGATTACGTCCACATTCTTGCATGCTTTGAATTAATATGGATTTTCTCAACAAAAGTTCCGTTACCAGTAAGGAGGCAATAAAAGGAAATATGCAGACACCGAAAACCGCGTATTAAGCTTAATGTTGGAGAATAGAGTCATATAATAGGGCATCTAGAAGCAAAGCCATTGTACTTCGTTGCATGATACCGCAGTTTCTATGCCATGGAATGGGTCAAGCAATTCAACAGACCTTACTGCGCAACATTCAGGCATTTTAGTACAGGAATCTTTCAGTACAGTCAATAGTTAGTCAATATTTATTTACAAAAGCAGATGTTTACGTAAGAATGCTAAACATTATATTGCATGGAATATTACATTACGGTGATTTTCCCTTCCAATTATCATTGTAACAGGAATTTTTTCCTGTCCGTCTGAGTCGTTGATGCAAAATACCAATCTGCTCCATGCAGCAATTCAATCCATAGTCGGCCAATCGGTCTTGCCAACGCAACTTCCAATAGGCCGTTCCAGTTACTGTACATTCCAGCATGTCGAAGGGGGATCCACGCATTCAGGCTGCAGTAAGTCATGCCAACACAAACCCGACAGGTCTTGCGAGCCAAGCTAATAGAGGGGGAAGAGTTGGCTAGGGTCTCTTCTCGTGTTGTACATCATCTGCAAAATATGGACTTCTAGATGTTTTAAGCTCGTGATCAATGGATTCTTATCGCTATTGCATAAAGCCAACAAAACGAGTAGCTTTTTTCGTCCAAGTTTCCATTATTCATTCATTTTCATGTAAGTGCAATAATTTAATCACAAGATAAATTTATGTCTTAGAAGACTGATGCTAAATACAGTATGTGGCACCTCGTCTACAGACATATAAATCTGATACCTGTGGTCCGTAGTCAGATTGACACAGCGTGGCACGAACAATACTTCGGAAAACAGTAGACTTTCAACTCGAATTCAGTTCTACTTTTTAAAAAAAGATCTGGATGGACCAGGACTCATTTGGCCTAGTTAAACTATTTAAAGATTACTAGGCACAAAATCTCTTGACACAGATATATAA
The DNA here is from genome assembly GCA_038406195.1 of Haplosyllis anthogorgicola. NCBI lineage: Eukaryota > Metazoa > Annelida > Polychaeta > Phyllodocida > Syllidae > Haplosyllis > Haplosyllis anthogorgicola. Next base: position 9,599 of record JBCAUI010543516.1, read on the forward strand.
AACCAAATCTCAAATCATTATTTATGAAAATAGCAAACAAATAACAAAGTCTTTACTATCAACAGTTTGTCCAGGAGACAGGTTCAAAGAAAAAAGACCAAATATGACTGCCTATTTAAGAAAATAAGACATATTGACATAGGTTTTGCTGGGCTTTGAGATGGGACATTGGTGCCTATGTGAGTAATATATTAAGTCTCTCTGATCCCAGGGCAAGTGTACACAGACGACGACAATGCCAACAGCAGACAATTCATTATGCTGTAGGCTTCTTGGTAATTATGCTTAATGAGCCAAAAACGTAACCATATTGAACGTAACCAATATTTTCAGGTAGTTAAAGAGATGAGTATTCCCCAAACAGTCTGTAACAACGTCGGTCTTTATAATTATACGAACAAGAAATCGAAAGTACAACATCGTATTGCATGAATGCTCCTCATGATGTCCCATTGTCGAACCTGAAAAACCTTTTGTTTAATTTCTTATTCATGCACCTTATACCTCACAATATCTATTTCATAATTAAGCAGTATTTCCGGTGAACCACATAGCCACAACTCTGTTGTAGCAATTAATCCAGTTTCATTATATGCCCCGTTCTATTCTGTTTAACTGCCATTCTTTCATTCTTTCTTTCTGCGTTTCAACAAATATAGTTAGCAATATAAGACCAGAAAAACACGATTCCATGTAATCGCGTACTACCTACCATCGCATGCGATTTCAGAATATCAATAAGACTAATGTTACACCGGGTGATTTTCTCGGTGTGGCGATCACATATAAATTTCTCTGATAATCGGCATGAATATCGCCTAATGTAATAACAGCCCAAGATCTGAGTGACCTTACAGATGTGGATGAAACCTCAATGTTGACACACTGTCACGAAACCAATCCATCCATATGTATCACAAATGATACTACTCCATTAAAAACACTACCGCATGTAATTGAGATTACTTCCAATGAATCATGTTTCTTAGATCTGAAAATCTAAAGATTCATTTGTGTTGAAACGAAAAAGCACTGATTGGGTCTTTCGCTGAAAGACCCTTTGTGATGCCTGGCCAGATCCGAGAGGCACGAAAGCAGTAGCAAAACTGGGA
>JBCAUI010543527.1:0-10709 GCA_038406195.1 Haplosyllis anthogorgicola
CACTGAAAAAGAGCAAGGTCCTGGTAGGGTTCACCGCTAATTGTTTTACAACCCCTCAGTCCATGGCAGTGATGGTGCGAATCTGCGTCGCGAATTTTGCTTTACACTTTTTGTTACACTACATAAAATTATCAACGCATCCATCAAGGTTAGCAACCATAGAATACTGGGTTACGATGCCCAGTGACCTCAACTACGTAAATGTGTACATCTACACCACGGAACAACATGATAATATTGATAAACAGTGCTCATTCCATCATTTTGGACAAGTTGTGAACTCTCGGATGTTTGATACATGTACTAAAATAAAACATGGAAAGACTTGCCATGATTACGCGAAGATACAAGACTACATTCCAAGGAATTTTGCTTTTTCATTCGAATTTTTCTGTGAAGATATTTCAGCGAGGTCACTGAAGGGACTGACATATAATATATCAATTTTTGCACAAACCAATGAGACTAGCTGCTCATCCATGCCTGATACCGTCGTTAACTGCTCCAGCTATTATTCCCTTGTGTCCCTTCCTAATCTGTTGAGCCATCCTGACACAGAAGATGCAGTTGAATCCTTCAATTCAGCAGCAGGGGTGGTGTCGTTAATCGATGAAAACTGTCATCAACGCTTTTTTGAATATTTTTGCCATATATATTTTCCAAAATGCAATCCCATATCCCGTAGTATCACCGTTCTTTGCAAGGAAGGATGTAAAGAAATTGAACAAGGCTGCTTGACTGGATTTGGCGCATCAGTGTTGCTGGATTCCTACAATTGCGACTACCTGCCGCCATTAGGTGGACCGATTCCGTGTCACTATGAACCTGTGACATGCAAGGCTCCCCCAAACGTAACAGACGACATTGTGGCGACCACGGGATTCGATCCAAATGACACATACATCGGAGAATCACAGATTGAATACTCATGCATAAGTGCCTCACACAAAATAAAAGGAGACAGTTTCATCACATGTTTGTACAGCAGACAATGGTCAGCTTCACCTAAATGTGTTTTGAAAAAAGAGTCTACAAATGACTTACTTAAGGTATTACTGTCTGTTCTACTGCTTGTAGCTGTTGCATCCATAATTGTCATTGCAGTGATTTTCTACAGAAGAAATGCTAAAGTTTTAACAAGAAACAAAACCTATGATGCTTTTGTTTGTTTCAATTTTGACGGTAATATAGACACTGTCATGAATGACATTCTGCCTGAATTTGAAGAAAACCAAGATCCTCCATTTAGATTGTGTATTCATGACAAAGACTTTGTGCCTGGCCTTAGAATTGCTGACAACATGGCCGACGCAATACAGAACAGTAACAGTGCAATCATCCTTATGTCACAGGACTTTGTAAATAGTCCCTTATGCAGAGAGGAATTTGAATTATGCATCAAGGAAAACACAAAGGATCCAGCTTTTAAACTTTTTGTCATCATGATGCAGCCCGCGGAAGAACTGATGGATACCACTGAGAATATGGAGAATTTTTTTGCACAGAAAACGTATCTAAAAGATGAAGATCCGGATAAGTTTAAGAAAATTGTTGAATACTTAACAAAAGTTAAACAACCTAAACGATGTTGTAGATGCATTGGAAGAAAAGAGCAAGAAGAAAACAACAATGATGACGATGATGGGGCTGTTCAGGATATTGCAGTATAGTTATATTTCTATGGATCATAAAAGTGCGTAGAGATTTATGATTAATGTTCAGTTTAAATCAAACCTTTTCTAAATTTAATTTTTAAAAGTAACTTACATTAATTTGACAACCTTTGAAAATAATAGAAACCATGTGGTTCATGCCAGTGAAAACAGAGCATAAAATTATACAGTTCAAAATTAAATTTCTTTCTTTGTAAATAATTTCATAAAAGTTTGTCTAAGTCCAACTAGTTTACAACTAGAGTTTTTTTTAATTAGGTATTTATATTTGTAACAATATATACTGAACCCTTTTTGGCCACGACAGGTCAAAACGCATTGTAACCTTTCTAACATGTCTGTAAATTTGTAATAAAACCATTTTGTTGTTATAATAGTTACAATTATGTGTATGATAATAATAGAGAAATAATGAGAAATTATAAATATCAATACAAATGGATGGGAGGGTTAAATATCCATGAATCCTTACAAACTAAACCCTAGATCATGAAATTACTATTAAAAGTTAAGAGCCCCGCACTTAACTTTTACCGAAAAAAGCTTAAGTTGAGACAGAGCAAATCATCACTACCCAGAATTCCTATCAATTTGGAAACGTCTAGAACATAAGAGAGAACATAAGAATTTCACACTACGCTTTTGATGCGCCATTGTTCCAAAACTGATAAGAATTCCGTGTACTATTTACTTACCGCGTCATGTGTATTTCTGTAATTCACCAGCAATTACTAACACAATAAAATAAATAAGATACGATATGTGTACGTGTTATGTAATTTTTTCTTCTCACATATTTTGACATTTCGGCGCCAGAGGCAACAAAAGCACAATGAATTTTAGAGATATGAAAAATAGGCACAGAAAAACAAATGTTCCCCACAGTTCAATTCCTGAAATCTTCTTATTACAAGGCTCACTGGCGGATCCAGGATTTCTCGGGGAGGGGGCGCTAATTCTTTGAAAAAAAATCACCAAAACTGCATGAAAAAGATTAGGAAAGGAGACACGAGAATAGATTATTATTATTGCAATCATTTTGACTGCCAAATTCAAAAAGAAATCTGTTTGATTTTATACTATTTAAAAACATTTCTTCGTTCTGTACTGCATTGTACAATTTCTGTCTGTATGTCCGTCAGTCTGTCTGTTTGAATTTCTTAGTGTTTATTGTGTCCGATTACCGTAATTAAACAGTTTAAACGTAGTTGTAGCTATGTGGTTTACTGAAATAATGCTGTTAAATTTGGAATCGATTTTGTGAGGTGTAGGGTGCATCAAAAGAACGATTAACAAAAGATTAATTATCCATGCACGGCAGTGGCATAAGGTGCACTCATGCAAAACCATGTTGTAGTATTGTGTACTTTACGCTTTCTTGTTTCATAACAGACAAATTAGTTTCAGGCCAAATTGTCGTTCAAGGTCAGCGGGAAAATACAGCAATGGTATGTAGTGTAAAAATTTGCAAAGGATAACAAAATGATTTGTAAAATCGATTTGGAATAAAAGAATTTCACGTCGTGTGTTTTTATGCACATCAACACCATGTAATGGAATTCTTTCGTTCTCTAACCATCCACAATGAATAGAATTTAAATAACGATCTTTCATCTTTCCCATTCCTGATGTTTATGTTCCTTTGCAAAAAAATAAATGTATATTTCTTCACGCTGTCAAGGTGAATAGGTCATTTGCCAAATAAATAACCCAGTTAAAAGATACAGTTAAACTATTTACTATTTATTACTTCCGCGCAATGAGAAATAGTTCCAGAAATCTCTTTATTCAAGGATTAACGATTTTAAAGTCAAGAAGCGTACAAAACTTGCAATTCGAAAGATTGTGTTGCAGTTAATGAAAATTAGCTACAGCAGGAGGACACATAAATTGCAATCATCTTTCAGTGTTTTATTGCAATATAATTTATATGTGTGTAAAAGCAAGGTCAAAGAATTAAAGTTTGGAGAAATCAATGTAAAGGAGCGGTAAGAAGGATCTATTCGAGGTTTTGTGAAAAAAATTAGTCTCACTGACATTCCCTTAAGGTTGTCGGGTTAAATTAAATATAAAGATGTGGACGTATTTGCATTTCATCTGGTGTACACTACAACTAACTGTCGTGAACACATTGTCTATATCTGATGAAATATTGTCTGACACTCACTTCTTCTACAGGAGGCTTTCCAATTATCCGGCAAATTTTGCCACAATAGCGTATAAAGTAACGTAATCCAGAGGATTTAGTTCAACTGGATTTCTACACAACTGATGATCATGTCAACATACGAAGGCAATGTTCATTTAACGAGCATACGCACCTTGGAAACGTGCACTTACATTCCACTTTGAAACAGAGAAGTTTCAGGTACCAGGTGCAAACCTTGTTTCAATAACAAACTGCATTGCGATGGAAAAATAACTGTTCAAGATTAAGTCCCGCGAAATGTTGGGTTCTCACTTGGATTTACGTGCAACAATTCCAGATCTTTGAAAGGCTTATCATACAATGTGAGTATTTATGGTGAAACAAACAACACCAAATGTTCACCAATGGCGGAGAGTGCAGTGGGTTGTTCCATATACTGTTCTCACATGACCTTACCAAATCTGCTGGGTGATTGCAAGCAAAGTTCTGTGAATGAGAACATAGGTCGTATAATTGTAGCGTACACAACATTGAACGCAACTGGTGTTTCTACTACTCTGTTGCAATCATACCAACATATGAACGAAGCCATCTGCTACGTTCATTTCCCCAGATGTGATAAAACAACTGAGGCTATGATACCACCTTGCAGAGAATTGTGTCATGATTTAACAAGTTCATGTGGACATTTGACACGGTTCCTGCCAATTATCAATAATTTCAATTGTGATTACCTGCCATTAGTTACTGGATCCATTCCATGTTTCTTCAAACCAGTAACATGTGAATCTCCTTCAAATGTAACCAATTCGATCATCACCAATGGATTAGATGCTAACGACACATACACTGTACATTCAGCAGTTGAATATCCGTGTCAAAACGAAACATTTCAAATGGAAGCAATAAATACCAGTAAATGTCTGTACAGTGGCCAATGGTCAAGTCCACCCAAATGTGTCGTTGTCTGCAGACCACCTCCACGTGTTACAAATGGTGTAGTGTTGGGTAATTTAACTGATAATCGAAAGTTCAGTCCAGAAAAGAGCATAGAAATTTCTTGCAAAGACGACACATTTAATATGAAAGGAAATAGAACTATCACATGCTTGCACAATGGTCAATGGTCAGAACTGCCTCAATGTATTCCAGTACAAACAGATAGTACAATGTTGGTTATTGCCCTGTCGGTTGCAGCTGGTCTTTTTCTTGTTATAATTTGTTCTCTTGGATTGGTTTTGCAGAGAATTCGCAAGGATCCAACAGAACCAAACGGAACTGAAGTGTATGAAGAGGCTGTATTGACTAGAATCAAGAAGTATGATGCCTTCGTTTGTTACCAGTTTGATGCAGACTATGATTATGTCATAGATACAGTGCTAAAGGAATTAGAAGAAAAGTGTGACCCTCAATTCAAACTTATTATTGACAACAGAGACTTTGAACCAGGAATTTATATTGATTCGAACATCACACATGCCGTACAAAACAGCAACAGAGTGCATGGAGAACTTTATCACACAGAACACGTATTTAAAAATAGAAGACGAAGATAAATTCAAGAAAATAGCGGATTATCTGAAATGGGTTAAGGAGCCAAAAGATGTTGAATACAATAGAAACGAAAACGATGATATGCGTGTGTGATGATATCAAAATGTAATTTAAAACAGACTACATTATTCCATGTAATACAGTATAATATCATTTATACATGAAAAATGTTAAATATTGACTTAAGAATGATGGGTACAAAACTTAGGCTAACTCTAAAAATATCACTTTAATTACACCAACAACGCGATGGATACTTAAAGTAAGTGATTGTTTAAAGGGAATAACATTCAACCTTAAGATTAAACCTATCCGTCCGTTTTGATGAAAATAATACATCTAACTCTCTTTTCTTCCTCATTTAATTTGCTTACAACACCAGCCATTATTTAAAACTTTAAAACTTTAGTAGAAAATTTTGAATTTTTGCTGAATTATATTTCCTTTTCCTAGAAAAAAAAATTATGTCGCTAAAAGTAAAAATACTGAGTGTGCCACGTTATTTATTGCTTTAAACTTCTTAATGCCGATTAACGATCGTACCTGGTAGCAAGTTAAGTGTAATAAAATACTGTCTCACCTTGCATGTATTTTCCGTGATGCAATTTATCATGACCAAAGAGTGAAGACGTGTTTCCCCAACCGTAAAGATGCTGAAACTATCAAATTTTGGAAATGAAATTGTATTTTCCAAACACATGGTTAAAAGTATTTAATTTCCGTGAAGTAGATTTTTAAATAAAGTTCATTTCCTTTTAGAGGTATTTTTAGCCGTTTAGATGCGCATCACTATCAGTGGATTACGTTTAACGTAACTCAAAGGTGACAGTTGTATTTCATGTATCTATCTTCATTTTGGGAAAAATTTAGTTTTTGTTCGGGTGAAAGACATAGTGTGAAATCCCTAAATGTAATAAATGGTTCCGGAGTACGGATAAGAACTATGAAAATGGTAGGATATATGAATTCATCCATTATGATTTATCTTTTAGTGACCATGTTTGCATTGGTCACACAGTGGACATATGTGAGAACCATAACGGTTTCTGATACAATAAGAGAAGATAAGACATTTTATTACCGACAGTTATCAAAATATCCATCTAAAAAGGCAACAATAGAAGTTTCTATCCGGCACATTGGATTGTATCACAGATTGGATTTCTATACAGTTGATAATGACGTAAATATTCAAAGAAATTGTTCATATAAAGTATTTGGGCAACTAAGAAATGAAGGCTTACACACACCATTAAGAAGCAGAACCTATAACAATATAATATGTAACTATATGGACATAAATGTACTTCTTTGCAAAGGCAAGACAACAATACAAGATTACATTCCCAGAAGATATGCTTTTTCTTTTGGATTTGAATGTATAAGGAAGCATAAAGGTCCTTACACACTGAAAGGTTTGACGTTTAACATAAGTCTGTATGATGAAACAAACAAAACAAAGTGCATTCGATTGAATGAACACACAGGCTGTTCACAGTTTTACTCACATGCGACAATTCCCAACCTTGTGGGAATGCACAGTGATACTATTGCTGATCGATACATAACAGAAGTGGAAATGATTTTGCACTTTTTCGGTGCAAATTCTTCTGAATGTTACCAGCATTTCCATGAATTATTATGTTACGTTGTAACTACTAAATGTGATGATAAACATAATCAAATGGTTCCTCCTTGTAGGGAAGCCTGTAACGATCTATTAACTGGTTGTTACAACTACATTGTTTCCTCGATACCTGATATCTTCAATCTTGATATCTTCAAGATCACTCATTTATCACAAAGGGAAATACCAGATGATCCTTCCCAGTTATTAAACTGTAGTTATTTACCTTCTAAAAAAGGAACCATTCCTTGTTATTACAAGCCAATAACTTGTGGAGCTCCTCCGAATGTGCCTAATGTGGAATTATTGAGTAAAACAAGCGCAAGTCGTAATTTTCCTGTTAAATCGGCGGTAGAATATTCCTGCCAAGAGGACCAATTTCAAATGATGGGAAACAAGACAGTTACTTGTTTGTACAGTGGTCAGTGGTCAGATCCACCAAAATGTAAACAGAGGTCTAGATCTACATTTAATCACTCCAGAGGTCCATTACCAATTGTGCTTCTAATTTTAATTCTATCCTCTGCAATATTTATTATCATAGTTGTTTGGTTCAAGTGTAAAAAGAAACCACAAATACATCTCATGACAAGGAGTAAAGAATATGATGCATTTGTTTGCTATGATATTGCTGATGCTGATTTTGCCCACAAAACAATTATACATGAATTAGAAGAAAAATCTGATCCTCCATTCAAATTGTGTATTCACAAAAGGGATTTTAAGCCTTCCTACACTATTAAATGGAATATTTGGAATGCAATAAAAACCAGCAACAGTGCAATTGTTGTTATGTCACAGAGTTACGTGGACAGTATATGGTGTAAAGATGAATTTGAAGGATGTTATGTTGAAAACCTAGAGGATCCAGCATTTAAATTATTTGTGATCATTATGCAACCAGTTGAAAGTTTGGTGAATACAGATGAATACATGAAAAGTTTCTTTGCTTCCAAAACCTATTTGGAAAAAGACGACCCCAAGTTGTTCAAGAAGATATCGGAATATCTGAGTTGGGTAAAGCAACCCAAGTGTACTGCTGAAAATGACCAAAGACATTTTAAGGAAAGGAAATTGGAGAAGAATGAGGAAGTTTTGGAGGTTTTTCTTTCCAGTGTGTGAAATAGCGCAATGCGATCAGGTGAATGATTTTGAATCATTGAGATACAGGTATCTTCTTCTCAAATAATTTTAATATTAGTTTACTCGTCGGAACTGAGGACCGAAACACGGAAGATTTTCACAAACTTATAGAAAATACTGGAAATTTGATTAACGTCAGAAAAAATCAGGACGACTACGAAATAACAGAAATTCACGCTGGGCGTGAAAAAAGCCACACCCGTTCATTTTCATTTATGTATATATGTCAATGCACTGTAACAGAAACCTAACTGATTTAGTAAAAATTTGTTCTTATCAATTCATCATTAAAGATTCCTTATTAACTCTGCATTGTCATTTAAGCAATAAACACGTAACTTAACTTGTAAAAGCTTGGTGAAAAGGACTTGAAGAGCCAACGGAACCAATTGGCCAGTTGAGTTAATAGGGAATGAACCGATGAACATTTAGATGCATTTATTCCAGTATTCTATTTTTGTGTCAAAATAAATTCTTTTAAAATATACTTGAATGTACTTTCCTAATTTTTCTCATTATTTCGATGTTGGTAATGGCATTGATATTTCCTCTTATTTCTTGAGGCAAAGGGGATTTTGGCTGAGAGCTTTGATGTTTGAGACCCCACTTGTCATTGCCTTCACACATTTTGCCGTTACTGTAAAATGATGAAAAGTACTAGAGCAATACATAAAAATCTTTCAACGTGGGAAGTAAAATTTTACTTTTATGTTGGCAAACACCAATAAAAAATAGTACTTTTCCCATGTGTATCAAAATCAGATTTAATAATCCAAATATCAAGATACATTGGGTGTTAATGTATTACAAATTGAAATTATAGGGCCAATTTCCCGATATATTTCAAATTTATACATTTTCCCACAGAACTGAAGACACACGCTTGGGAGAAAATCCCGTGTGAATAGGCAGGGAAACATTCTAGGAATTTCATTATGGCGGAAAATTGATGCCAATAATTTTCCCACAATACTCAACAATGACGAAAACCATACATGGAGTATGATGTGTTTATATATATATAAAACCATTCAGCGCCTGTAGAACATGAGAATCATGATGTCCGAAAAGGTTTGGCAAAGACGTGTGAAATGGGGGAGCAATTAAGACTAAAACGTGGAGTAGAGAACATTCAGTTACATTGGTTTGTCCATAAATGTTTGTCCAAAAATCCCAAGTTTTGAGGAATGTGGTCCTGTATTGTTGCTTTTCCATAACAATGTATGATGCTACTATTCTCATTATCCAATTTACAAGTGGTATCCCAGTAAGGTCTTGACCTTAGTTTTAGAGGTTTATCTAATTTATCATTTCCCAGTTGTCCATAACTATAATTGGTACATCTGGTTTTAAGGTTTTTATCAAATTAGGATGACATATAAATCCAGACCGTTACATTTCAACCCTGTAATTAAAATTTACCAAAAACTGAAGTGTAGCCTGTTCTGATGGATAAACAGACAGTTTTCTGTAATAAAATTTCATATCATTTACTATCCGACCAGATAATGTCCTTAAAGATAGAATAAAGTTCCAATTTATTGCCAAAATGATTAAGCAAAAGATCTCCATTTCAAATATACTGTGAAAAGTTTGAAAAGTGGCAATGCATCAAAGAAGAGGATTCCTGGTACTAGACATTACATATAATTTATGTTTACCAGGGTATTTAGAAAGAAATCTTATATATAAGATTACATGGATTTAAATGAAGTATAAAATAAAAACTGATCTTAGCTGATTCGTGGTTCTTGAAGCAACAGAAATTGAGATTGTGACGCATAGCAGCTGGACATAATAGTTTTACTTTGACTGTAGTAATAATAGTATTACTTTGAAGTTTAGAAATTTTAGGAATTTTAGGAAGTTAATATAAATAAATGGGATGGTGAACCATAAATCATTTTTACGATGATGAAATGGGAATAACCTCAAAAAACCAGACATAGTTTTGAATATTTGGGAACTCCTGTGTTGTTCAGTGCAGTCAGTTTTGTTGTCTGGATAACTGCGGGAGGAAATTAGCTTGGTCTAATTTGGACCATGTGGTGACGATTCTTGAACCACATGCAATTTTGTTCGATGCTGTTCAGTGCATTTCTCTTATGAGCGCCACGCGTTATAGTAAAGTCATATTGATAGAGTATGTAAATGTACGTTAGCCTAATAATTCGGTGGAGGATTGTTTGAGAGACATAAATTTAAGGTCGTTGGTGGGTTTACTATTGATACGTAGATTCCATCAACTTACATCAACTCGTCTAGGTCACTGTTAGGATTCAAACCTAAATCCAGGTGGAACCCGGAAGTGATTTATAATGATTTATAATGGCTGTCAATGGCACAGAAATTAATCCTTTGGCATCATCAATGTAAAGGATTAAATCAAAATTTGAAAATCATAGTACGAGTCTCATGATGAAAAGGTTTCTGTCATGCACTGAAGTTCTGTTACATACTTTAGCGTTAATGAGAAAAAATTTGATGCTTTTAAAGAAGGAACATAAATACATTAGTCAATTCATACAAACAAAAATGTGGAACCTATTTACAGATCATGATT
>JBCAUI010543538.1:0-10709 GCA_038406195.1 Haplosyllis anthogorgicola
CAAAGTTTGGATGCATTAATTTTATGGGCGATATTTGTGGATTTAAATTATAAGTTATTCCCCCAGAGCAGATGCTGACATGCCACAACCGTGCGAAGCATGGGTTCCACCTAGTATCATTAACAATTCCAAAAGGAACTTTCAATGGCGAATTTACAAAATGATTGTCACACTGAGGAGTATTTATCCGTTTATGTTAACTCTGAATTGAAGCGATCACTTCTATTGTTTTATCAGTGCGCTTCTCAAGAAGAAAAAACTTGACTTCTCGTTATCTACCAGACGATCACAGTTTCGCAGTATTTAGCACAATTTCATGCGAAACTACACGTATTAGCATCAGTTCAATGAAAACAAACAACAAGTTTCAAATTAAACTACATTATAATGAAAATGCGCTGTCGCCCGGAGGTCACCAAAATCTTCGCTTTGTAAGTGTCTATGACACGTATTTTCATTTCCCCTCACATCTGGTTCATTGTTATTTTTCTTCCATCCTTTACATTAATTTGTAGCAAATTAAGAATGTACTAAGAGAGCTTACGCATTGTGCACCCTTCGTAAGTAAAGTGGTAGCAGTTCAGCATCCTACATCCTTATCATTTGTAATACTGTTTCGATCTGTTTCTTTATAATTAATGTTTTTGCGTAATAGGTAGAAGGATAACCGAAGTCGGAAAATACTTACCATTCATGGAAAACTTTTCCAGAGGTACGTCTGATAAGGCATATTCCCTTTTGCACCAGTCGAGCCATGTGTAAACATCCTCCTTTGACCACATACAAGGGTGCATTTCTGTCATTGTAAAAGATTACTAGAACTATATATTAAATACGATAATTTAAAATGCCGAATTCGTTCTCTTTTATAGCATCATATTGGCCAAAAATAATGTATGCCATATTTGTAAATGAATAAAACAGTTGGTGAAAACACATATCGCTGAAGGCTATAATTAAATATAAAAAAGTAGTGTATGCGAATTTTTAAGAGTAGAATTTATTCATGTGTCTTTATTTGTCGTTTTTAAAGGATTTCAGTAATAAGACCTGAATATCATTCACTGACATGAGGCCTTTACGTGACCTTTACGTTCTCACTGACTGAGGAAAGACATCCTTATATTCAGATAGTTTTAGATTCCGTTCAATTTTGACACTAAAAATGATTTGAGCACATGCCTGAGAAATTAGGTTACATACAGACAGACATAAGAGTCGATATTGCAACCTGGTTTTAGCAAATACGTTAAACGAATGTCAACGTTTACGTTCGGAAGTAGTTCACTAAGTGTACTTACCCATAAATGTCGGCATACCGTTTGTTGTACCAGTTCCTAAATAGGTGTTTCCAGTACTGCAGGGCATGTGGTCTTTAGTGTTAATCCTTATTGTTGAAAAGGGTAATCCTTCCTTGTTCAGTAAAATATCCCTTTGCTCAGTTCCATAGTCTCTGACTTTCATGATAGAAATGATCAGAATGAATGAAAAGTATCGTGTGGGCTCATCAACAAGTGATACCACAACTGTTGGATGCTGCTAAGTCGTAGTCGAGTTATTTCGTTTTAGTGAGAAGGAAGTACCGGTATATGATATACTGTTTACGAGAAACGAGCATCACTTCCTATGTTTATGACGTTAACACAAATAATGAGCTGGCACAAAAAATCACTGATAGGCTTCACTGGTTCAAGTGACTCCTGAGATAAAACTGCAACTTGTTGAAACTAGCAAACTAAGTAGATTTTGAATGAAGTGATATAATGTGGAACGTACCAAAACTGCTTAAGTTAAAATGTCAACACACGCGTACAGTCAACACAAAATTTCCATGGAGCCAATAGGAAATCGTTATGATTCACCATGAAATTGTCAGAGGCCGGATCTATTTTCACAAAACTATGATCTAGATCGTACAGTGTGTGTATACATATCACCTACAATCTGTTCTGATATATTGTACAAACGCACTCGAAAGAGCTTTCTCAGAAATGTGCTCTATGAATGAATCATACAAGTTTCAAGTCTAAACTTCGGTGTACATGAGCCAACTGAAAGAGAAGGCGGTGTTCAGTTGGCATAGTTTTAGTTTTTTTGTCCGTCGGCGCATGTCCCATGCTCAGCAACAAATGTTAGCATATGACGTAGGTTTTCAGAGTTACATGGAATTATTAGTTCCTCTTTGACGCAACAAACTCAAATCACTCTCTGTTTACATCCACTGTTTTTGGCAAAGAGCCTACGTTAGCTGAATTGGCCCCTTTTGTGCGAAATATCAATAGAGTCTTTATTTGGAAGATCTTTAAATCAGATTAGCGAAACCCGGAAACTATTCGCTGGTATTAGTGAGTTCCGTCTCAGTAGTTTCAGTTGATCTCTCGTGACAAATACCAGAAGTATGAGCTGAGAATAGATCTCGATCAGTAGATTTTATTTCGTTGTTGCTGATTTAGCGAATAAGTCATGAAGTGTATAATGTATGAAGTGTATTATCTTGAATGCACTTTTTTTTTAATTTTAGGATGTGGTTGAGAGTATGAAAAATACGATGTGAGCAGATCGAATAAAGTAATTAACTAAACTGAAATCTGTACCTGAAAATAAATCTGGCCTAAAGGCAAATGTAGTGCTCACATCTAACAATTGAATGGGGAATTTAAACATATGCAGATGTAAAAACAAAATAACGATATCCCTTACTTTAGAAGTAAAATTGAATGCGCATTTTTCTTCTCAATTTCTAAATAACCGGCAGTACGCTTAAACATCACAACTTTACAGTGCAACCCGATTAGCTCGACATCGCCCAACTTGTTCTATCGCTGAGATAAAATTAATTTTAATGCAGTTTTTGATGATTTTTACGCAAAACTTAGGCTGCCCCAAGGTTGAAGTCCCTCCTTCCCCAGGGTTCCGCCATACAGTGTCAATTTAATGTGAAAATCCCACACAGTGTCCATTGACTGTGTGGCGGATATCCATTTTCCTTAATTACTTCACTTGTATGCAATAAAAGAAAAATGTGAGTCTATGGTACGGCAATTCAATGTCAGAGTTAGTTTGATCATTTCATAAAACTCATCCGTGTTGAGCGGAATAAGGTGTAAAAGTGTCAGAATTGATTTACGCACAATTACATTAACTTTATGTTTGTTGATTAAGAAGCAAGATTCAGCATGTAAATCAAATTTCTGGATGAAACACTTTTAAACTAAGAAAATAACTTAGTTTTAGAGCTATTAACAATTAAAGATTTGGCAAAATTTGAAAAATGTTATTACTCAAAAAACTAAGTTATTTTCTTTATTTAAAAGAGTTCCATCCAGAAATTTAAATTAGATGCTCAATCTTTCTTCTTGATAAACAAACATAAAGTTTACATAATTGTGCATAAATCAATTCTGACACTTCTATACCCAATTCTGCTCAACATAGGTAAGTTTTATGAAATGATCAAACTAACTCTGACATTGAATTGCCATACCAGTGACTCACATTTTTCTATAATTGCTTACAAGTGAAGTTATTTAAGAAAATGGATATTCCGCCACATAGAAATGGTCTCTTTATGGTGGAATTGTGGCTGTGTGGTGGAACGATTCGGGAGTCTGTGGTACGTGGAAGTGCTGACTTATCCACCCACCAACCCTGTCCTTTCGTACGTCTCCCAACACCTGCTGGGTCCGCCCAATCTTTGCAAGACCCTCACCGCCTCCCACACTTGGACCTGCGGTAGTAGCAAGGCAGTTACACAATCCGCCGTGGTACTTTGGTATTTCACTTTCGAGTGAAAGATTATGTAGGTTTTAATGAATCACGTCCTTCAGCAAAGTAAAATGTTAACAAGGTGAGGCCCAAGTCCTATCTATCAAATTGAGTATATGGTTGCTGGATGCTAACGACTGCTTTGCAAGACTTCCCTTTAAAATACGTTGAATAATAATGTCTTTTTAAGCTGTTCACAAGCCCGATAGGATGAAACAATATAATGAAGCAAACAAGCCTATCTCTGCGGACAAAATGTCAAATGTTACCTGATAATAAATCAAATTGTAGTTTACATGCAAGCCTCTTGTTTCATTATCTAATCAAAAAGACCCTGTATGTGGTATATGCAGTGAAGATAAGCCATCTATTTTATTCATGGCTTGTGTACAAATCAGCCTTCTTCCAACCATATTTCTAAAGTTACATTGACAATTTATTTCGTGCATCTTATTTGGAAAATTTTTATTTCATTTGACAAAGTTATCTCACCTGAAGTGCAAATTACTTTTGTATATTAGAGTGCTGACATTATGCTGTAGTTAATGCATTTGATAACCTTTAAATTATTTTTGAAAGTTTCATTTTACAAATGCCAATGGTGAAAATTAACCCTGTGTAATTCACCCACTGTCTGACTTAATATTTGTAACCTTTAATATGTCTCATAAAGCCTACTTTGCTGCAGCTATTAAACTCACAATAAGAGTAATGCAAAGGAAGATATTACCTCCGAATGTCGCTCGGTAAGAAGGATCGATATTTAACGTGTTGTTACCTGGGGAATGTTGTGGGTTGCTTGTGTCCGGTGCTAAGGATATGTTCGCCCTGTGTGACAGCGCCAAACCCGGGTACATGCCTCTCACATTATGCTTCATTATCTTTATTAAAACGAGCACTAACTGATCGTGACAGCCGCCACAAGGACCCACGCACAAAACATTATATTTGCTTTGACCAAAGATACTCCTCCAACGATTTCGTGTTTTTTGTACCGATTCGTTCGTTCGAAATTCACCACAAATGTCGCTCCAAACGTACACACTTCTTCATTCTGACACGTAGAAATATTTCCTTTGGATTTATTGTTGACGTTTATTATGAACTTGCATGGTTTTTTTTATAACTGAGGTTTAAGGTAACGTTATTTCAAAGGCAAACAGATAGATCAATTGTTCAAACGAAAGACATGCATTCCACTTACCTTAGTTGAATCCATAGGATTGTCACTCAGGTGCACCACAGGCCCAGGGTGTGTCTTTCTCGACCTGAAAAAAAAATTATTTAAAATTTAATTATTGCACATTGTAATGTGTTAATCCGTGATAATTTAAAACAGCTCTGTTAGTCTGAAGCGCAGGTTGGGTTCGACCGGGAAGATTCTGGTGAACGTGACGTGGACAAGCTCGGCACGGGGCCTGTGTAACGTGTACTTGTGCAGTCACCAGGGCAGTTCACACCAAGGCCGCATTCGTTCCCTCCTCGGGCCTAATGTTGCAACCCGCCTTGAAAATTTCAACTATTGTTTAGAGTATAGGAAAATGATACACTTCAACTTTAACATGATAACTACGAATACCAAGCAAAAAAGCACGACTGGATGGAATATCAATATGTGGAGACAGAAATGAAATGTTTTAATTAAATATGATCAATGAGTTCTGACTGAATGGATCAAATAAGGACATTTTATACACATATCGCATGCCCCTACTGTTTTAGAAATTACATTTGCATGTGAAGGTTTGGCTTCCTATCACACACAGTAATACACTGGGATGGAGGCAGGGAATTTTCATGTAAATTTTCTCTGATTAGTCTGATAAGGTAGCCGTATTAAAAGCCTCGACGTGTAGCTTTAAAAAAGATACTTGTATCGATAGTTGGTAGAATTAATGCAGAGCAATAACATTATAGTTGCATTATCATCAGCCATTAAATTACCCACATTTTAAACCCTCCTCTCCTAAAAGGGTTCATAAACTATTGTATCTACGAACTGTTATGATTAATCTTGCCAAGTTCTAAATATTACATTTATTGTTGTCGCACTAAGTTTACCCATACTAACATTGACCTTCAAGTTAATAAATGGGAACATCTGCATTTCCCTCCATATTTGAAACACAAATCGTTTCCTCTGTTACGTAACCATAAATACGCATGCAATTTCAACAACTGTAATGCTGTAATGTTACAGTTTGCCATATTACACCGTTCAGCAACGGTCTAGTGTGCATCATTTCATGCAGCGTGCAAAGCACACTTTCCCTTCGAAGCTTCGTGAAGCAACAAGCAGAACTCTACTATTAGAAGTTATGTCTCTTCTACTTATTGGTGACAGTCAATTTACAAATTGTCATATGGATTGTTTTGGTTTCGACTGTTATGCAAGTCGTGAAACAAGCATAGCATGTGTACGGGTCTTTATCCGACAGGTCTGGAATCAAATGTAAATTGCGTGTGTCGACTTCATTCTGCGGTGGAATTCCTCTGTATCTTGAGGGAGTACACCGTACGCCCGACAATGTTAGGACGACCCGCAGTGAACAAAAATAGGTTTTCCACATGGGAATGGAATATTTTTGTTTTCTTGAAGATTCAGAATTAAATGTTCGAACTATAAGACAAACGCAATTCTCTGAGACCGTCGTTGCTAGTCCAGTGTTCATTAAACCAGAGTTAACCACACATTTTGTCCTTGTTATGGTAGTTGTTTTAAATGAACTAAACCAATTAATAACAAAAATGCTGTTACAAGAGAAGGGGAACCATCAGGAATCTATTCTCAAAACAATTTAACCTTTACTTGCACAGAGATTTATTAAGATTAAAGCCTTGGGTAACTCGGCTGCCATCATTTTCTGCAAATTCCTCCCCATCCGTTTCTGCTTCCAAAACCTCATGATTCTCTATGCGGGAGCGGAAGAGTCTGGGGCCTCAGACCTACACTGATTTAGACCGCAACAAGAAATTAACCAGAGTCCGTTTTGGGTCAGAGTTTTAGGGAAATGCACTCTTACCCTGCACAGCTATCTATCATGGGAGTCCATTCCTTCCAGAAAGTACTCCATATCTCTCCAGAAATACTCAGCAGCACAGATCTGCATTGAAGTTTCATCAAAGACTATTGTTGGATAAGTGTGGCAGAGGAATAGTGCTTCTCCAACACACGGACTTAGGCACATAATACTATTTGTGCTTTATTCATCTTGTGTGGTCTCTTGGCAGATTTCTTCTATTCCCAGTGTGTTCGATGTTTGATCCCGAAGCCCACACGAAACCAAATAAGTGAAGTCATACGGAGATGAAAGCTCCCATCGTTCCTTCAACTGTCAGGGGAGCGACACTTGACATTGCAGCTTTTTTTCAAATCAGTACACACGATCAATTTTCAAAGCAAGAATATAAATCCTAGTGTCTCACTTCACTTGTCTTTACAGTAAATGGTTGTATGTACAAGCGTATGCGTACACATAGTGCCCGAATAAGCAGCGATACTTGAAATAGCAAATATTAATACAATTATTGCTGAGAATACGTCTTTATGAGACTGTGGTTCTGATATTTGAAATAGATGCTACATCTATATTTTCGTTCGATCGATCTCATAGCATTTGTTCTTCAGCTCAATCTCTTGTAAGTACCTTGTTCGATCGTTCAATGGAAGCCTTTTGAACACTGTTCTCGCATTACCGTCAGCTACATCCACAACATCGTCAACGTCAGATTGCCCACAGGCATTTGTATTGGGAAAAAAATCTAAAACCCAAATGTCCAGGACGGGAAATGTATCAGGGGCTAATCTTGTCACAGTGGATTTGTTCGGTTACTAATGGTGTTAGCAAATCAAAGCCAATATAAACCTGCATGGCTTCCCGAGGTCTTGGGCTTAGAACTCCCGCTCGGATAGTTACAGGTGTGATGAGGCTTGAAAACTTTGTGGGATTTCAATTCATCAAAGTTCAGATGCACATGATGTTGTTACCTCATCTTTTACTGGATAGACCTTTGTCAATGTTTTTAAACTTCACATATGACAATACTTGACATGACACCACAGTCTTTATCAGTAAAAATGAATTCATTTGGCATTATATGGTAATAACTAAGAGCACTGGTAAGATGCAATCTGCAAGAGATATCCGCATGAAATTTAACGTAAAGATTCATAAATATGGCCTGCAAATTTAAAATATGAACAGCAGAGATATGAATTTTGTACGATTTTAGGATCAATCATTATTCGTGGTAAAGCTAATGACTGGTTTCGGAACTATCTCTCTGGAAGAAAGATATGTGTAAAATGCAACACGCAATCCTCTAGTGAAATGAAAAGGTCTGACAAATATGAAATTAATATAGGGACTGCCCAGGGAAGTAACTTAGGCTCAATGCTATTTATCCTGTTCTGCAACAATATTTATAAAGTGGTGGAGAAATTGAAACTTATATTATTTGCTGATGACACTACAATACACATGTCGCATAGAAATAGAAATTATTTGGTTCACTGCCTAATGCAGGATATAGACTCTATCTGGGACTGGTTGTGTGCAAATAAACTATCACTAAACTTGGGGAAAACTGTGAGTATTATCTTTAGCAAGGATAAAGATCTATCCAAATTATCCTTGAGTACTGTAGAAATTCTGTATGTAGAGAGCATGAAATTTCTTGGAATAACAATTGATTCCAATTTGACATGGGATAAACATGCTAACACCATCTTGAATAAAATTAAACTTAATGCAAGAATGCTACAAATTACCCAAAATCTGTTAGATGAGCATACCAAAAAGATAATTTATTTTGCACACATCTACAGTGACATCTTGTATGTGTTAGTGATATGGGGCAGTATGATTAGACAGAATGTGTTGAATAAAATTTAAAAAGTGCAAAATCAGTGTGTTAGATAAAAAGCAAACACTCCAAAAATGACAAACACCACAGTACACTTTAAGCGATTAAAAATACAAAGTATTGCACCAATGATCGATTTAGAACTAAAGAAACTAGCTCATAGGGTTCACATTGAGGAAATACTGAACCCTATAATTAATTCCTATAACACTATTGGGGCCAAACTGGTTGGAAAAAAGGTGCATAAATACAATACACGCCTAAAGTGACTTCCAAATATTCTCCCACATCATTCACATCAATTCAATTGAAGTTTCCTAAGTGAAAGTGTGAAACATTACCTCACCTTACCCATGAAACTTAAATTAATCAAGAAAACTAAACAATTTGTAAATGCACTGAAATACGCATAATTAAACATGATAAACCTAGGATTATCTGCTTACACATACCAATGTAACCCTCTATCACCATAACATGTAATTGGTTGTGATAACAGAAAAACTGTCTGCATGCACTAGATGAGCATGTGTGACAGCATAAAGATTGTATGTAAACACATGATGCAGCATTAATTGAATTTACCTGTACTTGTGACCTACTTTAGGCTGCATCTCTCTGCATGAGTAAATTGTAAAAATGGTTGACATGTACGATTATAATGAGTGGGCCAAGGCCAAAGTGCAAGAGCTAAATGTAAGAATAGATGAAGACCTAGAATATGTCAAAAGTGTGTTGTTGATTCTGGAAAGTGGTAAAATAGCTCAAAACAACCTTACTGATTTACAGTGTTACAGACACCATCGCATAAGTCTCAAATCCAGGTATACTTCAAAACTTCAAATAAGTAACAATTTGTTCAATATATTTGCACGAAGAGCTTATAATGTTACTGGTAGCCAACTATGTAAAAAGGTTGTTACATTCATGGAGGAAAGAGCTTAAGAATTTGCAACAGTGGGTGCATCAATCTTAAAGAAAAAAGGACTCTCCTTTATGGAATGGATTTTTTACATGTCATCATCTAGTGTTAGGGGTGATGAACTTGCGATCTACGGATTATGTAAATACTTAGGACTACACGCTTCAGTAGATTTCAAGGGTGGTCTTTGGTCAACTATCAAAGGACAATTCACAGAAGCTAATCATGATCTGGTGCTTCTATTTACAAATGTACACATGGCGTATATTGGCAACAATTTTTATGTTGAACTTTTCCCAAGAGAAAAAATCCTCTCGGAGGGTGTGAAATTCAAAGTGATAATCCCAAAGAATTGGGAATCAGCTGTCGGTACTTACACAGATACACAACCGAAAGGTGCTGATCCTACAGTAAAAACAACAGGTGTGAAACATGAGTACAGTACACGTAGTACCACCGGGAAATTACCACCTCCTATAATACCATTTGGGGAGTCAAACCCTGTCGGGGATTCAACAAGCGAGTCAAATAACAATTCTGATAATTCCAACAACTTGGGACAATGACAGGGACATCACACCCATACGGAACCCTACCAACCCTTACAACACTCGAAGCCATGATAAATGCTCTGCTCCTGCAGTCATCTCTGATGATTCTGCATCAGAGGCCAGCATTCATTCTTCGAAAAGCATTGAGTATTCTCTGATGCCACGTAAATTTCTTCGAGATAGCACATCCGAGGAATCTGATGGATTAGCTGGCAATGGTACAGTGTATAAAAAATATCCTGGAACTGTAATTCTAACTGGTGATGAAGTCTACCCAAAAAACCTGGTGATGGGAAGTGTGAACACCCCAGCACTCCACCAAAACTGTATAATACCAGGTTCCAAGCCAAAAGAACACTACACTTCAAAACTGTGGGAATTCCCAAGCATAAAACAAAGAGATTCTTTAAATGCCAACTGTGTGATACTAAGTGTAGCGACAGGTGCACCCTAAATGTACATTATGTGCAGGTGCACAAAGTGGCTGTAAGGTGTAAACACTGCAACAGAACATTCAGAACCCCCAACAGTATGCAGCGTCATATGTACACTCACAAAGACAAATGACAGACCTGTACCAAGTGTGGAGAGAAATTCTACTTTGT
>JBCAUI010543549.1:0-10708 GCA_038406195.1 Haplosyllis anthogorgicola
TAAGAGGCCCCGGAGGCGGGGCCTCTTAGCCAACGAGAAGTCCCTCTCAAGTGGTCCTATACTCTCTGGGAGTACACCAGCACCGGGTCCTACATCTCTTATCTCTGCGGGTACACCTGGACCAGGTAGCAAGGCGTTCTCCATTTACATTCATGCTCCCGCAGTGGAATTAATCAAATTAAAATTTTACTTTTAGCAATTAAAAACAACCATTTTATTGAATTAAAAAAATTCGAAGAAATCAAGATGTGGTGGCTGCTGTATTTTATCACTAAGAATCTGACGACAATATTCGTGTCCGTAGTCGGTTTACTGCTGATGGTTTCCTACTTCAAAGGGTGAGTACATCACAAATACGTCTAAGAGATTATACGTTGTATACTTTTTTTGCCTGGTTTATCAAAAAAGTCACATCTTTCCATCTTTTTTCAACCTTGTTGCAACTTTTTACGACTGTCATCATTATCTTAATGTTTTAACAGCAATGATACAGTTTTGCAGTTTCAACACCTTTTCGAGTACTGTAATCTATAAAAAAAATCTCCAATGGTTGTTCAATGCAAAAAATGTATGAATTTAAATTTCATTCAATAAATAAGCCAAGATGTGAGGCATTCCTTACGTCGTTTGCTGATTTGACCCGTCGGAAGCTAGTATATTTTATAGTTTTGTTACCAAGACGTCTGTTGTAATTTTGAATAAGATGCAGTCCACGCATGTACACGCAAAGTAGCATGGTCAAGATCATGAAATTACTATGATTTGATTTGAATGAGCTCAGCATGATATCCAATTGTTGTGGGCTGCTTAACTTTTAACAGTAATTTCTTGATCTGAATTATCATTTTTGCCAATTTTCTACTACTCTGTCTTAAAACGGTACACAGAACACGGAGTTGTTATCAGAAGTTTAACAATAGCGCATCAAAGGCACTGCGTGAAATTTTTTCGATTTCTCCTTTGTTCTTTTCTTTTCCAAAATGATACGATTTTTGTGTGCTGATCTGTGTCATATGGTGTGATAGTGGCATTCTTCAGCAAAATTTCTAACATTGTTTAGAATTCAGACTCAGCACGGAATAATTTTTCAGCAACTAACAAAGATACTGGCTAAACCAGGGATGGTGAATAATCCTAGGGGTGGCACATTTATATCTCAATTTTAATGGAAATTTTGCTGATAGTTTTTTGGTGCCTCTCTTCCTAAAATATCTCGTGGATCCACCACTGGCGGAGTCCCTCGAAAGTGGTTCTTAAAAATTCTGAAGATAATTATAAGATAATGTGTAAAAAGGCTAGAACGACAGTATGTAGACTTGGATAATTGATTAATTCTTGTTACAAATGCATGTAGTCTCTGAAGAGGAGCAATTAGAACTGACTAAAGATGGCTACCAAAGATGCTAATGCGTAACTCTAATTAAACAATACGATAGTCTGTAGCATGTCACATGACTGCAGCCTCAGGAGTGAGGTCGGAAGACTGCAGCACCTCTGGTGTTAACTCTAGCTGCGGTCTGTAGACTGCAGGGCTCCTGGTGGTAACTATGACCCGAAGTCTAGTCCTTTAACATAATGTAGTATTTTTGTCTTCTATTCACAGGAAGAAGAAGTACCGTTTGCCTCCAGGACCACCTAATCTACCGCTGATCGGCAGCCTTCCGTTCCTGGGCACAGATCCCAGAGAACCGCTCATCAAAATGTCCAAAAAGTGAGTTCTTATCAGCGCACCTTTTTATGTTTAAGTTTAGTCAGCAGGGTACCAATTTTATGTTATGTGTTTTGAGTTCAATTTCAGGCTTCATGATTCCTGTGAGAAACTTTCGTACCAACATCCTGAAATGTATCAACAAAGCACAGTTGATTTTATACGGTTTAAAAATAGGTAATTTCATGTCGTGCTAGAGTGTACAGTTTGTACCCTACTGGTGTCCTTTAATTTTCAAACCAGTTTTTAAATGAAGGTTATATGAGAAATAAAAATGAAAAGAGTAGTTGTGAAAATACTGGTCTGTTGAATGTCATAGCAATGGCTTCTAATGTCATGACGCCGTAAGTTTTGACGTCATGATGTCACCAAAGAAAACAACGTCATGGAGTGGAAAGTGTGATGAGCCTCATTTTCAGATGGTCAGGTTTTTAGGCGGACGACCACAAACTCTGTCATTCGACAGACAATTATCCACAAGAGATTTGAGGATGATTTTCCCACCACCCCGTTTAAGTTATTCATACAGGTGTCACGTACGTAAGGAACACTCAGAAATAAAGAAATCTGATCTCTATTTATTACTACCATAACCATACAACTTGACTGTCTGGAATCCAGAAGTAAAATGTGCTGTCAGCACTCGGGCACAGAGTAAGCTGCATGTTGCAGGCGTCCATTACTAGAATCTTAGGACACGAAATCCTATTCATTTCTCTGTAAGGTTTTGCCCCAACGTTTATCTCAACACTTCTTTGCTTTGTTAGGTATGGCGACATGGTGACTGTTTACCTGGGATCCACCCCCACCGTTTATCTCAACAGTTATGACGTCATCAAGGAAGCCTTCGCCAACAGTGGGCTCGCCTTCGCGGGGAGACCCCAGTTCATGTTCTCATTTAGGGACATATGTAAGGGAATAGGTAGGTAAAGCCTTCAGCCTATCAGTGAAATGGGGAAATTCAATTGAATTGGACAAAATAATATTTGGATTGTTTCTGTAAAGTTTCAAGTACAACTCCTTAAAAATCCTCTTGATACACATGTTCCTAAAATGGGCATTGGAATTGGAATTGGAATTCCCAAATTTCTTTTCTGTCAACTCCTGAAATTTCTAATTTTAACGAAAGAATTCCACGCTGGGCTATTGCTGCAAAACTGATGGAAAAGTAAAACGGAACCATCATTTTGCAGAAATAAAAATATGAAACGTTCATTCAGGAATCATCTCGTCGGAGGGAGAACTGTGGAAGGAGCAGAGAAGGTTCACTCACACCGTGCTGAAAGATCTGGGGATCGGACGGGTCATGATGGAACCAAAGATACAGCAGGAGGTGGAGGTGGGTACAGAGATAGGGGTGGGTACAAGGATAGGGGTGGGTATGGGGATAGGGGTTGGAAGAGTGGGTAGGGTGGGTACAGGGCTAGGGGTGGGTAGAGGGATAGGGATGGGTACAAGTGCAGGGGTGGAAGGGTGATGGAGGACACACTGAAGGGATAAGCAGCTGAGGAACTCTTCTGCATGGATTGCTCTATTTTCTAGCGCCTAGGAGCTACACACTTGTACTAAACGCAACACTTGCTTAACATGGTACCTATCTGCAATCTTGCTAAAGTCACCATATTGTCTTTGAGCTGATCCTCTAATTATACATTGCAGTATTACATCGCTGAGCTGGAGACGGCTAAGGGCAAGCCTGTCGTTCCGAACTTCCTGACGACGATGGCGCTCTCTAACATCATCTACTCCATCGTCAACGGGAAGCGCTTCGACTACGAGGAGCCCAGCTTCAAGAAGTACGTCATCGACCTCAACTTCGCCTTCACGGTCCTCAAGATGTCAGGAGTGGTCATGGTGTTTCCCTTCCTCAGGTCAGTGGCTCACCCTTGAAAAAGTAGTAAAATTAGTACCAGCAAAAATGTTGGGTAGACAATTATAATAAGTGTGTTGCCTGCTCAAATCACTTCAAGCACATTATGTTAAGGCAGATAAGGTAGTATATTAAAACTTAAGATTACTTCGCTTAAATATCGTTTGACAATCTTAGATGGTCCTACATATCATCACAGTGCATTAGAATTTTGCACCTTATCTTTCCCTGATCCGAACCCTCTGAAAAATTCAGATGTTAACGTGGCCGTGTAGATTCTTCTTTTCTTTTGTTAGAAAATGCAGACTTTGCATCTGTAAGTGCCTTCCTTGAGATCCTACGCTGATCTTGCTCTATTTTCTTGTAGTCTCTCTGACTTCCAGTCCAATCCAGTCCAAAATAAGGGCACCATGAACTTCACGCTGGTCTCTAAAACGGCAAGTCCCTAATCTAAGACCAGCACTCAATCATATGTGGGGCCACTGGTACCCCTGTTTTAGACCACAAGTGGCTTTGCCCATAGATTTAAATGCCAAGGTTGTATTGAGTCACATCTGAGTGTGACACCTGTCAATTTGGTAAGCATGTCTGGCCGGAACCTTTCTTAAATGCTCAAGTCAGGAGTCGAATTCCCGATGCAGTGGTAAGCTCCGTGAGTCATGACTAAAGTCTAATGTGCCAATTGAGCGACATTTTTGTCTCTGCAGGTACCTGCCGGGAGATCCGTTCCACTTCAAGCGGATCCTTCAGGATGTGGAGTGGAACACTCTACGGTTCCAGCAGAAGATTGACGATCATCGGCAGAACTACGACCCGACGAATCCTAGAGACTTCATCGACATCTACCTCAAACAAATGGACACTCAGGAGAAAACACACGAGACAACAACATTCTCAGGTACTCTCTGTCGCTCTGATTGTCTGTATCTGTCTGTGTCTCTGTCAGTCAGTCTGTCTCTCTTTGTTTGTCTGTCTGTCTGCCTATCTATCTGTCTTTCTATCTGTCCTTCTGTCTCTCTCTCTGACTCTCTGTCTATGCCTATCTGTCTCTCTGTGCCTGTCTGTCTGCCTGCCTGCCTGTATGTCTATCTCTCTTTTCTGTCAACCTATCTGTCTGTCTGTCTCTTTCTTTAAAACCATTCGTACTAAAAGCAGCACTATATGTTATGTCATGTGGGATTGTGGACCTTTGTAGTATTCCCTACTAAATATGAATGTAAATTCCAGGAAATCTTTTTGTTTATTGCAGATGGGCAGTTAATTCAAACAATAGGAGATTTGTTTGGTGCAGGAGCAGAGACCACAGCCTCTACAGTTGTATGGTAAGAATCTGTAGTAGAGTGATAAAATAACCAAAACACTAGAAGGAATGAAGGAGAGTAGCACAATATGGTACTTTTCTCGGGAACATTGTGTGAATTTCTATTGTTTCTAGTCTCTTCTGATTTTTAGATGAAGCTGAAATATCGGTCGTTAGTATTACAAAGAATCAAAATTTGAAGGATTGGAATGTTATATCTGGGT
Source organism: Haplosyllis anthogorgicola (assembly GCA_038406195.1). NCBI lineage: Eukaryota > Metazoa > Annelida > Polychaeta > Phyllodocida > Syllidae > Haplosyllis > Haplosyllis anthogorgicola. The sequence goes on from JBCAUI010543549.1 coordinate 5,103, forward strand.
ACTAGCAAAATAAAAGGCCCATTGCATTTTCAGAAATTCTCTTATTTCTCTTTGAAGTTGTACAAAATTAACATTCATTAGGTTTTGGATCTACATGCTGAACTACCCTGACGTGATGAGACGTTGCCAGGAGGAGATAGACGACGTGATGGGACGTCACAGAGCGCCCGTGTTCAAGGACAAGCTGACGATGCCGTACGTGCACGCCACGATTCTAGAGATCACCAGGATGATCGCCGTAGTGCCTTTCTCCGTAAGTACAGACTAGTCTCCATGCACAGCTTCGGTCTGCTAGCTAGCCATGTAATTAGTCTAGAACAGCTGACTTTTGGTCAGGTGAGGGTCACATTTGACTAGACTGAAGAGCTGGGGAATGAGGCAGGAACATATGTAGCCTCATTTTCACTTTTTTACAGTCAGCAGTGGTGACTGTTTAGATGGTACCTGTCTCTAGTCGTTCTTTCAATGGAAGAAGGGCAAACGAAAGATAATGCTACTAGTGCTAAGTACAGACGATTTTGGATAAGCACTTCGAAAATAGCCTTGTGAAAGAAATGCAGGTCCATCGAATCATGGAACACTCATTCAATAATTTTGTTCATAGCGGGTACTTCCAACGAATTAAAAGTCTGGTTTTCAGAAAACAAATTTTACAGAGAATAATTTAAATTTTCATTTATATTTCATTGCTTCACGGCTCAAATATTCTTCATATTCATGCAGTATTTGGTGACTTTTACCTAAAAATAGGTAAATGATAATTATACACAATACATTCATAGGTTCCACACACGGTACCAGAAGACGTAGAATTCAGGGGATATCATTTTCCGGCGGGCACGATCGTGTGGTCCAACATCTATGCGGTGTCGTACGACGAACAGACATGGCCGGAGCCATACTGCTTCCGGCCCGAGCGACACATCACGCCCGACGGCAAGGTCGCCAAGAAGGACCAGCACATCCAGTTCGGCATCGGTGAGTACACTAGCCGGTGAAGTGTGGTGACGTCAGGGTGGTACATGGCAAGGTGCCCCCTCCCTCACACCAAAGGTCTCAATATTATTCATTTCATGGAGGTTTTAAACTAGGTAAAATTTACAAATGGGTTACTTGGACAAGCAGATAGAACTTTAGCGATCAGAATGTCAGGTTTGTTTATTGTGCTACTTGTGACATTTCATAATCTCCACAGTGCCACACTGGATCTTGCAGGTGTGGGAGCTGTAGGGGTACAGAAAGTGAGTCCATCTGTGTTGGGTCAGAATCCCCTTGCTGCTTTGTAAATGGATCACACTACCAAGGGTTTATAAACCCTTGAGAAGGGTTTTACTATAATTGTAAACCCGGAAATATTTGAATGAAAACCAAAAAGACATTCACTTTAAAATTTCAGGTCGGAGAGTGTGTATCGGAGAATCTCTCGCGAAGGTTGAGTTATTCCTGTTCTTCACGTCCGTCCTGCAGAAGTACGACATCGTGCTACCGGAAGGAGAACCGCTACCTACACTCGTCGGGGAGATAGGAGCGACGCACGTGCCGCCACGATGCAAGATGGTCTTCAGGGAAAGGAACTAACTGACAAATGCAAAAACTGACTTTTTTACATAAAATTTCTTGTGGACCAAGATCTATTTTTGGCCATGAATCTTGGCCCCCGCAAATAGGAGGGGCCACAGATCGGACTTTGTATTTCTTTGGGATTTGCAATTTGGGGGGGGGGGTAATTTTCGGGAGAAGGAAATGCACTGTTTGTCCACTGGTATCCTCTGTTTCTGACTTGTGTAGCGTTTTCAATAAGTTATTACTCATTTTTGCATTATGATCCGGAGAGACTTTTGTAACTTAGTATTTGCAAGTGATTAGGTGTAATTTTTGGGGTTAACATCTTTCCGCAGCAATTTAATATTAGAAATTTGGGATGTCGCCTTAGTGATGCTGATTTTCCGAAAAGCAAAATCTTTTAAAATGTTCGGCGTATGACCGGAAAAGACATTGCACAAGAAGCAGTAAGTGTAAACAAAAAATCCTCACGAGTGCTATTGATGTACAGGAAAACAAAGTATGATGTGCCATTGTTCCAAAACTGACCATAATTTCATCCTCTGATAGTGTTTTCTTTATGTAAAATCACACAAGCAGTCTAGTCAAAAACCACCATAGACAGAACTAAGGAAAACAAAAACAATTCAAGTTCGAATGACCTAATGTTCAAGCACAAGGGGTGAAGGGTTATTATTTTATTTATTATGATGTACATATTATTTTTTATTGTAAATAAACTACACAGAAACCACTTATACGTCATATGTCTTCACTTTGATTGACAGTTTATAGTGAAGGGTTTTCGTTTTCTTCGTTTTTAGTGGCAACTATTGCAGTCCACAATCTGGGACCAGTATGCAACCATTTGTGAGCCCACTAGTACCTCTGTTTTGGATCTGGAGTGGCTCTGCTCATGGGTTTTAAAGGATGGTTGTACCAAGTCACCTCTGATTGTGACACTTGCTTAAAATCTACACACTGTGTGCGACTAAACTTAACTTGCGCTTAACATGAACGTTACCTCTCTCACGGTCAGGCGACAGTCAGCGTATAACACTTGCTGATCGTTTAATTGAAATAAAACATGCAGCTTAGTGTCCTTTTCCATTTCATGAAGAATTTTTTTTCTTTCCGTAATTCATTCGGAGACTTTTATTACACACAGTCAGCGCAATGGTAAATGGACTTGAAACTCCTAAGGGCAGTGCACATGCACTTTCACAGGAGACTTAAGTTCAGTGTGCACTGTGTTAACACATCTCGAAACGGTACACGTTACAGGTTCTGTTGTTTGTACATCTCATCTTATTTTAATCCGCTATCAGATTTATCTGTTTCAATCACAATTAACTGATAAGCTTGGGTTTAGATACGGTTATCAGCTCTCGTGTTAACCGGGTTTGATAAATATGACGATTTCACTGTTGTCAAAAGGACACGACACGCATCTAAAGACACAACACAGCTGTTGCGCAACTCCGTTGATTAATCGCCTTAGGGGAAGTAAGGAACGACATTTCCCATATCTTTAAAAAGACCAGAACGACAGTCACGAGACTTTTTGATAATTTATTAACTATTGTTACAAATGCGTGTAGTCTCTGAGAAGGTGCAATTAGAACTAACAAATATGGCTACTAATGATGCTAATGCACAACTCTAATTAACCAATAGGATAGTCTCTAGACTGTCACATGACTGCAGCCATAGGTGTAAGGTGGGAAGCCTGTGGTGCCTCTGGTGTTAACTCTAGCTGCAGTCTTTAGACTACAGCGCCCCTGGTGGTAACTCTGACCGAAGTCTCTAATCCTTTAACGGTGTTCTACCTGCACTTTGACCCTCCATCGGATTCAAATTTTAATTAATTGTTTTTTATTACCAACGTACAATAAATGTTTTTGTCACTTATTCAAGGTTTTCCAAAATTAATTTTGATACTCAAATTTGCCTTATCAAGCATAACTCTCATACTATTATCAGTAAAATAACTAACACTGATAGATAGGTGCTCGCTAAAAATTGCAATACAAGGGAACAAGTAAACAAATGAAAAGTAGTTGTTCAACTACAAGTCTGTCGAACACGGTATTTTCGTTTCGTTTCGGCATTCACGATTTCTATTTTGATGGTTATCGTCGTTTTCAGAATCTGCGTTTTTTAGGCCGGGGACCACATACTCTGTCTTCGACAGACAATAATGCTTCCATCGCAAGTGATTATCGTGATGACATGTTGGACTTCGCCTGTAGTAATCTAATGGAGCTTTCTTTTCGGGCGCTACGGTGCACTCGACGGACCATAAATCCAATGTGTATTTTTATTCTAATGTATGTCCAAGGGATTCAATTGGCAACACATCAGAACACATTACATCAGCTTTTGTACCGTGACTGTAACGATTCTATTGGTTGTGACATCTCAGGAAGTAACACATACATATAAAAAGGCAAAGCAATAAATTTACATAATTGCATGGACTGGACCTACTCTTGAAATTCCTATCAGTTTTGGACCAATAAAAGGTCAAAAGCACAGCGTGGAATTCCTTATCCTTTTTTTGTCCTGTACGTTTCCAAATTGAGAGGAAGTGCAGGGTTGAGCAACAATGCCACAAAAAGGAATAAATGTTATGTAAATGGTAAAGATGGGCAATTCAAAAATTAAGAATTTTGTTTATTTGACAAGTAAAAGTGTAAAGTTGTCCACCCAGTTTGGCAAATTGGCATTGGCAGAAAGTAATTAAAAAAATTATGTATGCTGCCGTAAACTCCTGAAAGTCAATTTGAAACGTCCAGAACAAAACAGAGAACAAACAGTGGGGTACAAAGTGTGACATACAAAGCGCGATTTTAGAACTAAAATTATGTGATGGTGTGCTGAACTGAAAAGCATAGGAGTGTTCTGCCATCCCACAATTGTGGCAGCACCGGACGGGCAATAAGTACAAGTTACACTTCGTCCCTTACTGAAGAACTCCACTCTGTGCTTTTGAAGCGGTATTATTCCAAAACTGCTAGGAATTTCAGGCCGTGCAGAGTACAACATTTTCAGAGTCACTGGTACCCTCCCATACAGTAAATGTTAACGTCAGCCATAGTTGTGATAACATTCTAGACTGAAAAAAACTATGTATTACGTCGCAAAAAAACCATCTCAATCTGTTGCCAGTCACATTGATAAAGCTATTGTTAGATCTACAGGATTAGAGGCATAGTCTCCCCAACTCCCAATAAAACATTTTTGGTCGCCATTTTGGACCTCCTACAAGAATTGGATTGGTGATTGAGAACATCGGTGGAAATGCGTAAATACCAAAAAAATCTAATTAGCCCTTTATGTATAAAGACGTATATATGCGATAAAAGTACACAAGTGCACAAGCTTTATGAGATACCTAAGTTATTCATGTTTGCCATTTGTGATGCGAAACGAAATACTGCCCAGGGAATTAACACGAACAACACTTTTTAACACCTGCCTATAGAAATGGACACATCTGCAAACATCGTAAAAATATGAACAAAACTGGACAATCCCTTGCATAGATTCGGATCTAAAGTGGTTAAAGATTGTATACCAGCATACATCTCCGCTCAACAATGCAGTTGCTCACAGAAAAATGTAAAATAAAATTTAAATTTTTGCCAATATTTTCAAGGTCGAATTTAATGCAGGAGTTTTCTGCCACCCCATGACTGTGGCAGCACCTGACGGGAAATAATTACAAACTACATTTTGTTCCTATACTGCAAAGAGCATATGTGATCAAGTATTCAAACGCTACACAATTGTAATGCATCTGGGCTTGCAACAGATTGAGCCCGGTAACTGTTGCTGCAGCAGGATTGTACATGTGTACACACCTGCAGCTACAGCAGCTGTTAACCTATCAGTCAATCAGATGCAAGTTTACCCAAGCTGTTATAAACAAATTCAATTTGAATTCAGTTTTAGGTTGAGACTTCCATTGAGCAACATGTAATATGTATCTCTAGAAGAATTCATGTCAATCTGATAATGTATTACTTGCGTGAAGTAAGTACTTTTCGACAGTATCACAC
>JBCAUI010543560.1:0-10708 GCA_038406195.1 Haplosyllis anthogorgicola
AGAGGGGCCATGGTGAGGTTATCCGTTCTTACACCCAGAAGTCAGAACCCCCAAAGCCAGGAGTCCCAGCGACCCAATATACATCAAGTACCAGTGACCGTAGTCGCCCAGGAAGGAGTGACAACCATGGGATGCCACCGCTGGAGGATGTTGGCCAAGACATCTCCACTGATGCTCAAGAAGATCGCATGGAGGAAACAATTCTTGGAGCTGTTGGCAGGATTAACGAAGAGTTGTTAGGCAAGGGTGGAGAACTCCTAGACCCTATGACACGAGTGTACCAGGTAGTGCTCAGCAGCCAGGAGGTCGAGCAGTCACCCAAGGGCCTCACCCCATCTGGTCACAGCTTCAAGGATTCAGACATGTTCCTTCCATTGACAACTAATGAAAAGCACACGGACACCGCCTCAGAGCATGGCTCACCGGCCGACTTGCCAGTTGAGTCAGCTTGCCTCAAGATGGATGTAGAGTTAACGCTTAAAAAGACAGCTGAAGTACTCACCAGGGATAAGATGTCCTCGATTGTTGCTAACTTTGCCCAAGACATAGCTGATGATATGCACACATCGGCTATACAGCCTTCACCTGGGATAGACAGTGGTTGGGCCATTGCCACAATTACCCAAGGTGACAATGAGTCTGTTCACTCCGACTTCACACTCTTAGATGATGACGCGTCCATGAGATCTATCTCTGACTTATCACAGACATCGTGAGTTTCTGCCAGAAGCTTTGAGGTGATCAGGCACTGTGGGCCTTCAGCCTCAGGACTAACTCAGTCGACCTTGCATAAGTGCAAAAATGAGAAACAGGCAGATGCTTCTAGCCCGGCAGTGAAGAGACTCAGCAGTGGATCACTTGAGGAACTCCCCACCGGCCAGTCTGAGTAGACCATGCAACTAACTCAATTGGGCTGGATGGTCGTGATTGACTGTCCAGCTGTGCAAACTGCTCACTACTCAAGAATACAGATGCGAAAGAAGACAAAGATGTGTGCTACCAAACTTCGACAGATTCACAGTTGTTCTTATCGCATTTTTATATACTCGCATTTTCATGTAAATCGCATTTTCATGTAAGGTCCTTATGACCATTCCTAGTATTCAGGTAATGTTTTGTTCGGCCCCCAGTCGACTTATTTTATGTAACCCACGTGATTTTAAATGTTAGTTGTTGAGTAGTATTTTAAACGGATATAATTATCCTTGTAAATACATTAGTGGTCATGTACCCGACTACTGTATTCCTTGTTAAGTGGTCGATTAATCAACCATCCATTGTGCAAATTGTTATAAAGTCGTAAATGTTTTAAATAAAGCACACCACGAGGTCGAGGCGAGGATCTGGGGGAGAGTGTCACAGGCTGGACCCCAACTAGTGGGTTGGCAGTTGAGTTCCTAACCTGGACCTGCTTTTTGGGAACATTTTTTTATCCTTTTCGGGTCCTGGTCAGGTTCGTGGTGCTTGACCTCCGGTCGGGTTCCTAAGGCCAACTACTTGTTGGTCGGGGTTCAAATGCACATGCACGGGCCCTGTGATGTCATTAGAACTAATGACATCATCGAGCCCATCACATGACCCTCCCTACGTCATAATCAAGGGTTTGAAATAGTATAAAAGCCAAGGTCACTCCAACCTCGGCACAGTCTACCATGGTGATTCAAAGGGTTAACATCTAACCTGACTACTCAAACCCCAGGTTGCCATCTCGACTGGGGACGTTTCAATCATAGTCGACTAGTTATCATTATCATTTCATACCCGTTGATTCGACCCCCATAGAGGTCAAATCTCCTTAGTTGTAAACAGCTTTTGTTAAAGCCTGGGCAGCTACTGCCACAGTCGAGTAAAAGTAAGCTATTCAGTGGGACCATCAGCCGAGTAGGGTGACACCTGAATACTAGGCGCAGTCGGGGTGCTGTCACAGCCCGACCACGCCTGAGACATCGCTAGCGTGGCTTCCAGCAGTAGGGAGTACTGTAACATATAAAATGGTTTAGTTGGAAACGGAGTGAATGTTAATATCTGTACATTTTGTAGTCACATTTTGTGAAGGTATGTTGAACTGTAATACAAAAGTACAGAACCTTTCTGCTGGCGGCATCTGACGGACAATAAAAGGGATGTGTTGTTCGTTCCCTCCTGACCGTGAAGCACTCCTGCGCAGGCAACCCAGGTTCAATTCCCAGACAGCATTAAAACATTGAACAGTGGAGGTTTTTCCAAATTCAAATTCGAATTTGTCTAATTCATCAAATTTGTCTAATTCGTCTAATTTGTCTAATTCATCTAAATTAGAAAGTGAAAAAGTACCAAAATAAGTAGGATTGCCATAATTAGTACATCAGTATTAGTAAATTTACTGAAAATGGTTAAATTTTGATTATATTTACCAAAAATAGTATCATCAATCAAATCTAATTAGATAAATTAGACGAATTAGATGAATTAGAGTCCAAATTAAGAAAAACCACTAGTGTCTCAATACATTACTGCCTCGCCAGACCTAGCGGACAAATGGATACCATACCAAACAAGAGGGTGCATTCCTGTGTGGGAATGTAGAACAACACCGGATCGCCACACCATGAGATGAAAGTTCACTTGAGGGAAAACTTGCACCAAGGTTGGACGAGAAAGAATTAAGGAAAAAATGGGGAAAATTCCGTCATGTATGAATAGATGTCAGCACCTGCCGGTGTGTTCTGATATGTTTAACTTGTACAACGACGGTAGTTTGAACACTTTGGTTCCGAGTAGAAGGAACAACAGCATTTAATAATTCTGACAAGTAGAGTTCATGTTACCTTACTTCAAAGAATTGTACTAAATAAAGCATCTGACAGTAACAAAGATGATATATCTGTGGTGCTTTGAAGATATAAAGAACCTTGAAGATCTGAGGATATGGTAGATCTTCATGTGTCTAAATCAACTTTCATCTTGGCAGACGCACAAGGGGGAATGACTGAGTTGGACGCACATAAGAATGTGCACCAGTGGTACATCTGACACAGGTTAAGGAAACTGCTCGGTGAATCCGTACTAGAATAATAAGCACATTGCACATCTGAAAAGAGAACTGCACAATAGACAAAAGGTTCAGGCTGATAATTTGAAGCAGTTCTGTGCAACCTCTTTAAACCATCTTAGGAAATCCTGGAAATAATAGAAAGCCACTGCTGCTCATTTCTTTCACAGGTTCAAAAGCAGCTTATGATTTGCAACTTATTCTACAACAACTGAGATTAATGTTGTCCCTAAATTCGTTTGTTCCAAAATGATATTTATGTCTCCTGTACTCACCATAACCACTAAAATGGACAACTGTGTAAGCTATTCCTACAATTCGGAAATCTAGTAAGTGCTATTTTAAAATAAAATCTCCCAATTATGGTTTGCATTATTACCAATATTATAAATAATTTATAATGCATTGTATTTGTGCATTAAGTAAAAAGCATAATGAGTGAACGAACGAGAAATATTACAAATAATTTTGGCACCAGACAATAAATAACTGAGCCAAAGTTTCAGTCTCTGTGGTTTAACTTTGTTGTAAAGGGAGTCTGTGTAGCGACTAAAATATTGTGGGCACTGGCAAATTTTATTTCAGGATGGCGTGTCATGCCATCATATTCTACACGTGTTCATGTCTCTATTGCATTGCCATCTGCATTATGAAGTGTTATCATCATTTTTAGTTCATTATGTCATTCACAGCCCCTTTCATCTTTTTCGAGATGAAAAACAAACTATCCGTGATGTGCCAATACAAATTCATGGAATGTTTTTACTTCTTTCAAAAATCAATACCAGACAGCTACAGTCCCATAGATTTACCATTAAACTGTGATCATATGCCTTCTAATAAGTATTTCGTTTATTTGTGATAATTTGGATAAACATTACGCCCATTCCAATGCAACAAACTTTGAACAAAGTATGTTTGATGGCTATCTGAAAATTGTATGAATTTGAAACAATAATTTCACACTGTGCTTGTGTGCGTGAACAAGACAAAGTGAAATTCTATCATTATAAAGTTTCTGGAAACAATAGAAGTTCGTGACGCTGTGTTTTTCTCGAAAATATAAGCATAGCTCCTTCCGTACTCAGCATTACTCAGGATTTTTTCGCTCTGACGGAAATCAAATTGGCGAAAAGTCGATAAGAATGACCAAAATCAATCATAAGATCATTACACAGTATATTAGTATAAATTATGTACATAAGGGATTGTAAGGGACCCCCCTTAAGGTGTCGTGTTAAACTTTTGATACGAATTCCGTTTACTGATCTTTTACTATATGAGTAGCTTTGCGTCCAGACTGTCTGATTGGACTTACGTATCAGTTATTTAAAAATATTCCGCAAATGCTGTAATTTCTGGTAATTATTTTTATTCAGTGTTGACAGAGATCATGTGGGATTTGCGTGTAATCGTGAGTAATTCATAAAAATTCCATGTCTGCATTACATTGTTGTGCGGTTGGGAATAGGCTTCATTATCATTAGGTCATTATGTCACACACGATTTCTTTGATCTTGTGGGTTTTTAAATGCGTCGCATTCAATCGTCAGGAAACAATCAAAAAAGTATCAACTTTACTGTTTACTCAAAATGTTGGGGACGTTATAGAGAATTGTGCAGCTTTTAATTCGAAGATTTTACTTGACATACTAGAATTTGATTGGAAATTGAAATTTTGATATGGGCATTTCTTATGTGGATGCAGATCATGAAATTACCATCAAAAGTTTAGCGCCCTCGAACAATGGAATTGAATGAAATTAAATGAAATTGTTACGGGACGCTAAACTTTTAATAGTAACTTCATGATCTGGATCATTCTAATTTGCACGTTCCAATTTTTCATTGCAAACTTGATTGAACTGGATTAATAATGTGCCAGTTTTTGACAGGGATCCTTGGTTTAAATACTTGACATGACACAATGGCCACCTCATCGTGACTTCAAAACAGCACCAGAGCATAAAAATCATATCGTTTTTGAAACAATAGAACTTCACCTCAAGCAATTCTTGAAAATGCTTTCATTTAGCGACATTAAAATTCTAAAAAGATATCACAGTCATGAATAAGTAAGAAAAAAATGTGATGAGTACAGAGCCTGAAAATACCTATTTGCTTTGATACAATAGAATTTCACGCCGTCCTGTTAGCACAGCATGAAATCATTTTGTTGCCCAACGTTGACAGAAATTTCAGAAGCTATGTACATGCTGCCTCTTTAGCATTGTGTTTTGAATCTTTTCATCTCCTCTCATTCAATGTTAATTAATTACAGAAATACGTTATTATTTAACAATATTTAAAGAACCACGCAAGTTTTGAAAAAAACTAAGATAGTCTGAAGATTGTAGATCTAAATAATTTCTGATTTTATCTATAACTGTTTACAAATTTGAGCCGATAATACAGCTTTTTTTACAGTTATATCCAGACGTGTCCCACAGAAACTGATATCTATATTCAAAAAAATAAAATAAATGGAAACATAATGTCTTTCAAATAACCTAAACTATAACATGCACTGAATAGGCCATGCTTTCAATTCTCAAAGCCGAGGTTCCTTTGGCATCACTTCGGCGAAGCTACACAAAGATGTGAAGAAGTGGTAAAACCTTTGTGGGTCCAGAACAGCTTTCATCTTGGCAGGCCTAACTGTCATGAAAGCAGAATGACAGACTTGGACCAAGATAAAACAGTAGACAACGATCACATTGAAGAATAAACAAAGGCAAAGGAAACTGAATAAAGCTAAATAAAATAGACCCGTGTCCAAAAGATGGTACGATTTCACAAGGGTACGTCCTTAACAGAAAAATAACTCAAAGAAACTTCAAAGTAATGTCTCAGATGTTACATTTCAATAGAATATCAAGTCTGAAGGCAAATATTTTCAGTTGTATGAGTCAACACGAAAATGCAAGATTAGGAATCATTTAATGAAGAGAAATGAAAGATGCGTTTTTACCCAAAACGCCTTCGCATCTACGAAGAAATGATTTCATGTTGAATAAAAACAATTGTTGAATACTGTGATTGAATATATATAGTTGATTAGATTAGGATTAAAATAATATTGAAAGCAATGTTTCCTGTATAATTTTCTCAAATGTACCCATTAAGCTTAATCCAAGGCTATTATCCTCAGATGTCATCAATTTGGTTACATATTTTAGCAATTTTGCGTCAAAATCTTCGCATATTGATCAATACAATACAATTCAACAATTTGTCAATGAATATAACATTGCAACTTGAACCCTTTTAATACTGAGGGCTCCTGATAAAATAGTGCTTTTTAAGAGAAAAACTGGGGGACACAAATCGGAGACACTCATCTCGATAAAATTACATCAGGAGAATTACCAGGTTTGGTATCAGCTTGCCACCAGTTGGCGATGACTAAAGCCTGATTTGGTACCGGGAAAATGACAATTGTGGTCTTCTTCTGTGTTGACTACGAGATGATTCCAAGCTGTAGAGACCTCTAGATTTATGTGCTTGAAGATTTGGAAACATCAACTTGGCTGAGAGATGAGGAAGCTGGACCTGTAATCCTTGTTAATTTCTATTTAGGATGGGGTACGCAAACATATTGGCCATTTGCAAAAACATTTGTTTAAACAGCATTTTAAGACTAAATTCATCTGAGTGCCAGGGTGCGCCATGTCGGACAAACGTGGATTGTATCGAGTTAACACTGACTTATTATTCCGCAAATGACAGTGGTACATTGGCAGTCCAGAGTGGCTGTTCACGACGAATAAATGCATCTTCAGTTTTAAGGCCTTCCTGAAAAGATTCAAAATATAAAGGTACCAAAGAGAAATGAAGATGAAATATTCACGAGGAGTTGCCCTCAAAATGAAATAGAACTGAGTTTCCCGATATTAGAAATTGGCGAAAATAAGCTGCCGTCCACAAAAAACATTGCACTATTTTAAACTTCTCAGTAACTTACCGCATAGATCTAAAACAGAAGTTAAAATTTTTTCAAAGCAGGAAACAAGGAAAGAAGAGGTGGAATGCGACTTTCATGTAATCTTTGAGTAATTACTTCACAAAGAGAATATCCTTGCAGCAAACCTTCGAAAGAACGTTATTTTAGGTCATCAGTTGGCTGCATTATATCAGCTTTGTCCTTAGCCAGCTTCTTTTTTCCTTTGTTGTCTTTTCATCTCACCTTTTACTACAGTATTTATGTCTGTCCAACACCATGTACTTTTTAGTTTCTTAAGGTTGTGTCTACCAAGATGAAAGCTGTTGTAGACCCTCTAAAGATTTACAATTTCTTTAGATCTTCAATGTATTCTATGTCTTCAAAGCATTTCAAAACATGTTTTGCTCCCCTTCTAAGGATTGTCTTATCTAGCTTATTCTTTGAAGTGTTGAAGGATGAATCAGGCTTGGCAAAATTGATAAAATGTGGTAAATAAATTGGGTTATTTATAATAATACCAGTGGGTAAGATCCAGACCTTTTCGTTGTATGTGTACCATTAAATTTGAGCTGGTCTCCAGTGTACACATTTTGAAATATCTTGCAATACTCAATACTTCACTTCTCCTTTAAAGCGGAGTTTTGTTAATGGAGAAAGTGCCATTATCACTGTAAAATGACCAACTTTTAACATAAACAAGGTATGATTTATAAAAATGTAGCAATGAAGGTTCATAAGTTTATGGATCTGAAGATCTGAAAATGGCTGGCAATTATCTTGTTCTGTTTTACTGTCAGAAAAAGGATCGTTCTGGAAACAATAGAAACCCACACTGAGTAATGCATGTGAATAACAGCACAAACCTGAACTTAGTTCTACTGAGTCCGACTTTTATTCCGGCGCGATCCAGGAATGGTTATCACATTATGATACGACTCTGTAAGCAGAGATTTTCCCTATGAGCCAGCGACATCTTCTGATTAAACTGACTTATTTCACCTCAATGCACTAAGGTCTCACATTACAACCATAACATGACAGCATGAAAGTCATGGATCAGTGCTCTCACACCATAACATGAACACAGTGTTGAGAATCAGTGCATGATCACAGCACATAAGACAATAGGGATCCAAATGTATTTATGTTGTGAAGTCATAGAACTGTAACCTGTTATGGGTGAATGCTCTGACCTGACTGGTCACAATGCATTTTGTTGTACAAGTTACAGCATTGCTCAGCTACACAATGTGACCAAGTAAATTATCTGCACATGTTAACATTCAGAATAATATCAGAACATAATTTAGAGCAATGCTGTCGACTTGTACAGTTAATAACATGCATTCTGCCCAAAGAACAAGATACAGAGCAATTGTGTTTACTTATTAATTCACATGCATTGTGACTACATACTTTGATAGTTTTGTACCAGCATGCACAGGTGTGAAACCTTCCTCTTTCAGTCAGGTCAGAGCATTCACCCATAACAGGTTGCAGTTCTAGGACTTCAAAACATGAATACATTTGAATCCCTATTATCTTATGTGCTGTGGTCATGCACTGATTCTCAACACTGTGTTCATGTTGTGGTGTGAGAGCATTGATCCATAACTGCATGGTTTTGATGTTTTTGCTTTCATGCCTCATTGCATAGCATAACAAATTAGCCTGACATCAGTCGGAAATTTTGTGAACTAGTCAAAATAATCTAATTAAAGGAAGTATGCTAATGTGATAAAAGAAATTGCATATTGGATAGAGATGAATTATTCATTTATTAACTCAAAAGCATCCGAGATGAATCTAATGTCTATAATAAAGTGACTTAGACTTTATTCCATATAAAACAGTACCCAGTTGTAATAATTTCGAGATTCCACCAATATCACAGAAAATGCGAGGAAAAGCACGGCATAAAATAGCTTCAGAACTAATAGGATTTCCATGTATTGACACCTTTTACTTTAATCTTTCCTTTGATAATGTTTATTTTTTCTAATAAATTCCATCTTTCTTCCCAACTGAAGTTTTGTCGAATTTTGTTCCGCTACTCAGTATTAGTTTTGAAAGGATGAAATCTTTTAAGAATGAAATCTCTTTCTTTTACATAAGATCGAATGTGATGGATCGGTTACTGTAATGACTTAGTCTCAAGTTTATGATAGAGCTGTTCTTCCTCTCCATTCACATTAACGGTAAAGTTTTAGTTATTTTTTTTCGTCAACTTTGAAATACCCAAATCTCAGCATAGAACTTCGCACTATCCCTAATGCTCAAACCAAATTATAGCGTGAATTTCTATTGCTCATAAAATACACAAAGTAAAATTTCATCATGAGTTCAACATGAATTTTGCTTACTTGAAATTTCAGTTAAAAATTTAACCTTACACGCTCTAGGTCAAATGTAAGACAGAGCGGCAGGTAGACGCACACAAACAACAGAAAGTATTAGCTGTGGTTGCTACGAGCGCATAATTGTTACTATAAAAGGGCATTTTTAATTAGAATTATTTATGAATGATTTCTACGTTTCTACGTTTGTTTAGGTCACGCTTATACATCGTGTACTTTCTGCGGCTGAAAGCCTAACTTATAAATGAGAAGTCATTAACAGGAAAATAGTGAGAGATTTTATATTGTTAAAGCAGGGAAATTTTACTTAAAATTTTGCCAAAAGGTTACTGCAAGTCGAACGTTGGAAACTACACACATCTGAAACAGAAACAGAACCACAGGATCTGTTCACAAAACTGTAACGAAATAACTGTAACTGTAGACAAAACTAAAGAACTATGAATGATCAAGAAATTGGAACAGACATTAAGCAATTGCGAATGAAACTGCAAAATATGGTTGGTAGAACTCTTCATATTCAGCTGACAGGCTTCAAAAACTGGAGAGGAACAGTTAAATACAATCAAGTCTTATCTTGTAGACCTAGGAAGTTGGCGAAAGTACAGGTGAGTGAAATGTTTTTCCTTTAAAACATTTTTTTATTTCAAAGTTCTATCTTTTCTATTTTTCTGATTCAATGCAGTCATTATCATCAATAATATTTCGATGTTGTTTAATTTTACAATTCAAGATAGTTGTGGCAATTGAATTTTAAAAGAGCTTTCAATTGCAAACATCAACCACCCCACCTTCCCCTCAAAACATCGTGTAAGTCATATGAAGGTATAAGGGAGTTCTTTCTGAGGTACCTTGTTACACATGTTCCATGGCTTGCACATAATTCAGTAATTTCTAAAAGCAAAAAATATGTATTTGTCCAAATTGTATATCACAAAATGAAATAAATTTCAGGAGCTTATTTGATTTTTTTTTGAAAACTTTGCCGAAAACTATGTCACGTGCCATGTGTACGACTTCCGCCAAGCCCTTACATCACTTAAGATTACTGTAAAATTGTTTATTGCTCAAATGTTTAATATAATAACCATAACGCTACCAAAACACTTTATGATGTAATTTAAAACAGTCGTTGAATGAATGAATGAATACAATCTAATATAAAACATGTAATAAATTAACTTTTGAAAATGTACATTGTCAAAGGACCAGACTTCCGTTAGAATCTCCACCAGAGGCGCCGCAGTCTTAAGTCTAGACTGCAGTTAGAGTTAACACCAGGAGTGCTGCAAGCTTCCCACCTTTGCCTGCACCTGCTGTTACACCAGGGGCACTGCAGGCTTCCCACCTTTGCCTGCACCTGCAAGTCATGTGACA
>JBCAUI010543571.1:0-10707 GCA_038406195.1 Haplosyllis anthogorgicola
AAACAGGTAAAATAAACATGAACAATAAGGATTCATTTTTGAGTGACACTGCCGTAAAAGGCAGGTATGCCGTAAAACAGGTGCCGCTCAAAACAGGTTCTACTGTAAATAGAGTTACAGAGAGTGATATGTATCATTGCACAGGTGAGTGGAGAAGCATTTTACATGTTCATACTGTTAGAGGAGGAGGCTATATAAAAAGATAGTGTACTCAAGGTGATATCACTGATTCCAGATTATATTCAAAAATTTTCATAGCACCGTGTGTTTCTGTCCCAGATAAATATCTACAAGGTTAAGTCAAAAACCCAAGGGCCTTTGGTAAAGAATTGAAACTCGATGAACATCCTCAGCTGAACAGTCCTGTCCATCCTAATCCCCATCCGTTATTTTCTTTGTTCGGTCTCTTATTTTCGTCAACCCCATATTTTCTGTCCGAGCAATGTAAAAGTTCTTCCCTATTTTGTACTAGTTCTTCCTTCCATTGTTCTAAATACAAATACAAAAAATAACACAAAAATTATTGGGTGAATTTGGAAGAGCATCTTCGTTGTTTTTTAAGACCGAAGTATTACATAAACACTACAGTATAAGTG
The DNA here is from genome assembly GCA_038406195.1 of Haplosyllis anthogorgicola. NCBI lineage: Eukaryota > Metazoa > Annelida > Polychaeta > Phyllodocida > Syllidae > Haplosyllis > Haplosyllis anthogorgicola. The sequence goes on from JBCAUI010543571.1 coordinate 597, forward strand.
TATGTTTAAAGAGAAATTTTATGGCTAATATTGTGTGATAGTATGCTGAACTACAATACTAAAGTATAGGATATTTCATCCACGACACGATTGTGGCAGCACCTGACGGAAATTAAATACAATGCGTACCCTGTTCCCGGCTGATACTTACGAGCAAGTTCTTTTTTAGTTCCTGCTGCACCTCGAAGTTCTGTGGGTAGCATTCTTGAATCAATTTCATCGTGTAATGACTCCAAGCTATCTTTGTGAAAATGTAACTACAATGTTGAATTGAATGGATTAGTTTTGCATTTCCTTCACTCGCTTCTTCACATTTTCTTCGCTTTTAAGCTGAAACTTTGTTGCTTAATAGATACAAAGAGTGCAGGCGAGAGAGCCACCCTGGTCTTAAAACCCACGGGGATCGTCACCAAAACCATTTGGTCCCACAAATGGTCCAAAATTTATTTTTAAAAAAGGTACATGCAAATGTTACCATTATACGAATAATATTTCTTAACTTTCTTACTACTTACTCTTTCTTTAATTTTCTCCTTCAGAAAATACTTTGCAATCTCTAATAATGGATTCAAAAGTGTTGGAGTATTATACAGGTTGATAGACTTGTTTCTCGTTGGATACGTGTCCTGAAAGTTGCAAATGGTTATAATTAGGAATGTGATGTGTATTTGATTAGAATTACGCATGCCACTATGATAACAGATGACGACCTTATGAATTGCCTTTAATTTAGTAAACAATGAAATTTCGCTCAAACAGACGCACAGTGTGACTTCTATTTTTCACAAAATGAAGAGACATGAAGGGAAATTTCGTCCTTTTATGATAACACACACAGATGCCAAAGGTATCATTGAATTACTGAAATCTTTTACAAACCTTTTATAAAAAGATAGGGAAAGTGATCTATCTCACCTGTAAACATTTGCTGGCCTTTTGTATCATTTCTAAAGACCAATAAAATGCGTGACTTGCAGTGAATTCAGAGAAATCCAATAGCATGACAAAGCCATGAATCTAAATGATAAAGAAAATTTAAATGTAGATAATTTTATTGAAGCTTAAGTTTTCAAATAATTTAACAGTACATAAAAACTGTATCTGAACTTTAACACGGTGCCTTATGTAATGATGGCATGATGGAACAATTTAAGCATTAACTCTTTACCGGGGATAAGATGCAAGGCTAATCAAAAGAAAGATTCTGATTTAAAGCGTCCCGTGGTCCATTACGTACACTGGCCTATAAAATCTTTCGCAATATTTCTCTACCTGTGTTTCTTCATGTTGGATCAGAGTGTCAATAGTCATGAATGCAACTTTGAAGACTTCGTTAAGACTGACTGTGCTTGGATCGTAACCACCTGTGTTGATGTAAACAACTTTCCTACCAACATCGTCTCGTCCCGGCAGTGGAAACATTATTCTGTCAAAATCAAAAGTTTAAAAATTTTATGTACATCGGATAATAAAATACTATTTACTTATCCACTGGTCTTTGTGGTCGGATGAAGTCATTGTTACTCACTGGAGATTGTGCAACAGATCTATAACATCACCTTACAAGAGTACTGTTAGAAGAGTGTTAGTAGATAGTTCCGAGGCATTTTTGAGGGGTTAACAGGATAATTTTGCTTCTTGCTCTCAGCTTGTTTACCTCCTGTGGGGCAACAAGCTGTTCACCGTTCGAGATCGAACAAGGCCATCAAATAGGAAATTTACTGGTTAAGACTGATACTTTTCAAAAACTTTCTAAAAACTGAAATCGGTTCAGCAAACAAAGGACCGCCCGAATAAAAGAACTTTTGTGGAAAAAAAGGTTTTTTTAGTGTGTCTGGTGTCCATGATCAAATTAGGACCGCTTTACAAAGCTTGTCATTCAAATGTTACGGTATTGACAAATGCTAGCTTTTATTGCAAATACAAACGAAACATTTTACAGTGCAGAATGAATTGACAATTTAAACTTTGTGCATTACAATAACGAGTATAGCGAGTTATTGAAGCTGACCATGGTAGATGACACCGTAATTTTCGGCAGATATCCTGCGGATTATCTGTTGTTCAGAGGTAAATTTTGAGTGGGTGCAGATTATCTACCAGTGCGGATTATGTGAAATAAATTTTGCACTAATGAAGGCTTCAAATTGAAACTTATAACTTTTTTAAAATTTCTAAAGTATTGATGGTCAAATTACAGAATTACAAATCCATTTTCACAATTCGAATTGAAGTCCAAACAGAAAGGTGTTTATTACACATGAATTTTGAGGAAAAAAATACACATACTAATGTGTAATGTACATACATGACCTTTTTATGCGGATTATACACAGGTGCGGATAAAACCAGTTTTATTTTACATAAAACATAAATTTTGAACCATGCGGATAATAAAAAGTTGCGGATTATTTGTCGGAAATTGCGGTACTCACTCTAAATCAAGTAGGGCTTGATTTTCTGGATCACCTGGATCCATGTTACAAAAGCATTCTGGAACACCCCTCCCAGGCACTGTTCTAGCGGTCCAATAGTTGTCCAACACCTCCTGGGCTTTTACTTGATCAAATTTCCCTATTCGTAGAAACCTCAGCAGAAAAGCATCATCTGTTTGCAAAATAACGTAATACAAAGGATTATCTGAAAGTAAACACACGTCTATATACATGTACAACTACAGAAACAAAAGAAATCTCAAATCATGAAATTCTATTCAGTTTTGGAACAATAGCACATCAAAAGCACGGCATGAAAGTCTTGTGTTTTCTTTTTTGTTTAGGAATTTATAGGAATTCCTTTATTTGTATGTTGTGCTTTCGATTTTCAATTGTTTCCAAATTGATAGGAGTTTTATCCTCTGCTGTTACCGTTACTGTGTTATTGTTGTCCTTGTGATCATCTTTGTGTATCTGCTGCATGAATTACAAGTCAACTTGCAATATATCAGGTTAACAATACCATTGCAGAGATTAATGGCAAAAATAAGTGTTGACTCACTGATTTACAAACAGCAGGAAATGAGCTGAAACTAGATGCTAGTCATGAATTTGATTCAACGTGTTACCTGTTCTCGATCTGAGGTGAGGTTGTGATTTGACCCATTGTCTAAACGTTTCTATCTGTGCAGCTCTCTGTTCTGGATCCTCATTTAGTTCGTCCATAGCTTTCTGGAGTGTTCTATCATCCAGTGTACATAAGTACGTTCCTTCTCCATCTTCTGCAAATTGATTTAATTCCATTGTATTCATTTTTGTAAAAACTAAATTTTGATTAGTTGCAGTCCTGGGATCCAGCAGCAGGTTCACAAATGAGCTTCTGTAGCTAAACTGGTATTTGCTGATACGCCTGATAAATATTTACATGCAGTCACTGTTACAGGTGTTAAAAATGTATTTTCCAATACAATAGTTAGCAAACAATTAATTTGCATAAAATCTGGAACACAGATATATACAAAGAATTATATGTAGTTTTTTTTTCCAGCAGATCAAAGTCTTGTTGATTCAACTTATTTAGAACGTGACAGACACTACTTGATAACAAAAAGATTTCAAAGTTCAGAGCTCGTTGAACATTACATTTAGAGTAAAAACTGTTTTTAGAACTGCATGATCTATATTCTGACACATTTGTTGCAGATTTTTATTATGTGAACCGTGGGCTAAGCTACATTTTGAATGTTTAGTCCTCAACAGGTATTTTAAAAAAAAAATTCAAGGATTCACACACATGTGATGGAGAGAAAAAATTGTACTCTTTCAGCTTTCCGGACAAAAAAGCGCAGAGAAGAAACTTGAAACCGCCACTGACTTTCGCTATACACGCTGTACACGCAGCAACAAGAAGGAAGTGCACTGCACATTGCAAATGTTATATGAATTAATTGGTATGTACATTACCATAAACTCAATTAATGCAATAAACTTTACATGGAATCAAATGTCAATAGCTTTGTCACATTTTTATCCATAAATGTGTATCTGGCATGTTTGTTTATAAATTTATATTCTAACATATCCAGCGCTGACTGTAAAATTCCCAATTTGGTATCTGATCTATAATCGAAAATGCACGTAACAAATGATTTACTTGTTTTTCATATTTTATTCTAAAGTGGCAAGCTGGCTGTGTATAACAATAACGTACAAAACGTGTAATTATATTTTAGATGAAAGACATCCACGATGCAATTTATAAATATCGCACAATAAAGATCGTGTAAAGAATGTTCTAGGTAAAATAAACTATAAATTCTCGTATCAACTGTGAATATACTCAGTGGAGATCTATGAACCTATATATATACTTTCACCTAACATAGCATGTTGTACAGTCGCGTAATGCTGAACATTTAAACACACAATATTTATCCTTTTAAGCGAAATTACAAAAATAGAATCTGTAAAATTCTAATACAGAGATAACTAGTGCACACTCTACTTAAAAGTTAAAATGTGAACTTGCACATTCTTGGAGACCATGTTACGAACAGTAGAAATGCTAAGTAAACTTTCCCTAGCGAACAAAGGCTCAGCGTACATGATTTACGTTGCTCTATTTACGACATGGACATCGAAACAATCACGTTAATCGACAGCCAATTTCCTAAATGACCCCGTCACGCCCCATCCCTCACCCTTATTGTTAATACCCGGTCTCTTGGATTCATCCACTTTATATTTCTTATCCATGCACCATAACAGTTCCTTTCTGTTCTTTATCACCTCTTGCTTCCATTGCTCTGCAATTAAAAAAAGACTAAACTTTGTAGATCAAAACTGTACACTAAATATTAGGGGTCAAGCAGGGAAGTGATATTTTGTTAACAAGTTTTCTTAAAAATACAGAACATAAAATTTGGTAAAAATACATAAAACCCATAATTTTGATAACATACGTATCAGTTCCTTCTTAGGACCTGCTGTGCCTCCTAGTTCAGCGGGCAGCATCCTCTTTGGAACTTGCGCATGCAGCGATTCTAAATTATCTTTGTGAAAATGCAACTGAAAGATACAATAGAACTTGTTTTGAACGGTCACTGCTTTGTAAGGTCACCTGCCTTATACGGCCAATTTTGATTGTAACCTCTTCTATTTCATGTTTATTTACGGCCACCCTGGTATACGGCCACTAAAATTGGCCATTTTCACCAATTTTGCAACAATTTTTGGTCACTTTTACGATGTTTCATAGAACATTTTAAAGACATTTCAAACATATTTTGTAGCATTTCCTTCTGACCATGGTAAAAGTACCAATAATCAATTATAATGTTAATCAAAAGTTAAAAGGAAACATTTCATTTCTCTGTAAATAAGCAATCGCAGGTTACATTCATACAAATTTATCGGAAAGTTCAGATCTCAGTGTAAAATAATGGTACAATGTTGGTGACTATCTGGCCTGACACCTCTCCTTTGTAAGGTCACTCGTGTTTTACGGTCACTTGTTATTGTAAAATGTAGTGGCCGTTCAAAACAGGTTCTACTGTAGTAAAAGTAAGTATCTGATAACTAAACGTAAACAACAAACAATAACATGAAAATAAGCTATGAAACAAGGCCAACTCGCTGATAGCTCATTTTGGCCCTTATTACATCCTTTGCTTAATGACTTGCAAATTATTGTCATTTCATCGCAATGAAAATAGGACCAAACAACTGATGAGAGCACCCACTTCAATTTTCCCTTACACGGCCTTTATTCCATGTGGATTTACGTTGTGAGTACTTGTAGTACTGCTGGCTTTTAAAACATCAATATTTTGAAAAGCTTACCCTTTTCTTCATCTTTTCCTTCATGAAATATTTAAAGATCTCAAATAGAGCATTGAACAGGGTAGGTGTGTTGTAGTAGTTGACAGCTTTGTTTCTTGTGGGATATGTATCCTGAAAATTAAAGTTTAGATTTTGTTGTGTGTGATTGCAATATTTGGGGTGGGTGGGATTTATCCTGTACAGTTGTACGGACCCAATAAAAGAAGTAGACTATAAAAACTTAAAGAGTCAGTTATGGACTGACATTATAGAAGAGATCAATAGCAATAATGAAGATATATATCTTCTTACCATCCAACATTTAGAGGCTTTTTGTATCACATCTCTGGACCAATTAAAAACGTGATTTGCACCAAATTCGCTAAAGTCCAGAAGTATAACGAATCCATGAACCTGAAAAATATAGATTGGTTGGTCTGTTAGTGGAAGCTACGTGCAAGAATTGCAAAGGAAAACATATCGCATGGGTCAGTATCCACAAATGCAAATTATGAATATGTCAACGCCAGTGTGTACAACTGGGCTGCTTAAAACATATGGAAAGATACAATGGGAGTGTGCCTTCGGAACCGTCCGAAATTTCTTTACTTTCATGGGGCTTTTGTAAAACGACATATACACTTAAGCCAAAAGGAAAAAAAGCTTGTTTAAAGTTGCAACAGCATGTATCGACACATATTGTGATCGTACAGTGTTTCGAGACATCCAGTTTCATTCCTCTAATCGCGCTTTTATAAATGTAAAAGATCAAGTCTGCAGTTAGTGCAATGTGTATAGTTTTATTCCAGTCAAATCCAGTAAGATATCAATGCACAATCGTCTCAACCTCAGGAGGCTCTGGGTCTCACTTGCATACAGCATCAGGTCCAATTTGTAACCATGTCTGATTCACCCAATTGACCTAATTTGTGAGTACCAGTGCCAACGTCTTGGCACCTTGCACACCTTTCCTTCTTGGTTATAAGATTTGCACAAATATCAAAAACACTGTGTCCAGCACCACAGCTCAAGCAATACTCCCACTAGTTGTTACGCAAATCACGTACATATTGGGTGACCTGATACTGTAAGTTGAGATCCAGAATAATTAACAAAGATGTGAGGTGGATCACACACAGTGATCATTGTATTATTTAAATGAACCTTTGTATGGCTAATAGATTTACGGTACAAATTTCAATTAGGCACTAGCTACCGTATTTTATATAATACATGTACAGTAGGATGTGGCAAAGTTATATCGCTTGATATTTTTAGATGCTTCAATTTTTCCCCGGGAAAGATGGAAGAATATTACGGAACATAATAACGAATTCGGATAAATGTTTCCGACCTGTGTAGGTTCTTCTAGTAACATGACATCAGTGGTCATAAATCCCACTTTCAAAACGTCGGCTAGACTGGTTTCTTTTGGATCGTAACCCCCTGTGCTGATATACACAACCTTCCTTCCATTGTCATCTCTTCCAGGCAGTGGAAAATTTACTCTGAAAGAAAACAATGTAACATTAATTCGTAGTCCAGTGATCATTTCCAGACGTTGGAGGCTAATTAGTCTCTAGCAAAGCGTAGACTTCTGTGACCGACAAATCGAACGTCCACAGCCAAAAATTGAGGTGCATCATGAGAAGAGCGATGATACACCCCCCTCCCCTTCGCCCACAGGATCAGATGAGAAACCTCGTTGGCATAACCTGTCAGGTGGAATGGGGGATGGACCCTTGTCGAAGAAAAGGTGTGCTGACCAGTGAGGCACGTCGTTTGCATGTTTACATACGTTGTTGACACTTGGTGCGGTTAATAATCATCGTCTTTTAAGCTTTGATAATCACCCTAAATCAAGAAGTGCCTGATTTTCCGGATCGGCTGGATCCATGTTACTGAACCATTCCGGTGCTCCCTTCAGTGGCACTGTCCTGGCAGTCCAGTAGTTATCCAGCACCTCTTGAGCTCGTAACTGACTAAACTTCGCCATTCGTAAAAATCTCAGAAGAAATGCATCGTCTAGAAAGATAAAAGGTGTAAACCTTTGACAAATCAAATGTAAGTGAGTTAGTTTTTGATCTAGTCTACAAATATTTTGGCAATTCATTTTAACATCACATATTACTTTTGTGAATAATAGCAATTTTAAAATGGAAATAAAAGTTAAAAGCAAAATATTAATAGGTTACCTGTTCTCGATGTGATGTGAGGTTGTGATTTGACCCATTGTCTGAATGTTTCTATTTGTGAAGCTCTTTGTTTCGGATCCTCATTTAGTTCGTCTTTAGCTTTCTTCAGTGTTGCTTCAACCAACGTACACACGTACGTTCCTTCTCCTTCTTCTCCGGACATCTTGTACTAAAAAATAACACTTGGCGTCAGTCACTGTCTTGAATACAAATGGAATAAAATACTTCGCATTAAGCTTAATTTTGGTTAATCTGGCACTTTAATGCCAATGGGTCTTTTACAGTTTGTGTAATAGTTCTTCAAACGTAAAGGAGACAAAGTCTTGGTTTAAACCTTAAGCTTTATTAGCACCCCCATTGTGGCATGCTCGAACCTAACAACAACACCCCCTACCTGGGGTTACAATGAAGGAGTACTCATCAAAACAGAACGTTGGAAATGCTACATCTCCCCTTTTAAATAAGACAAGAATGTTATTCTAATACAAAATCAATGCAAACAATGATGTTCAAACAAGGTGATGTAAATGGTCGCAAAACTCAATTTTAAACAAACATATGGACATGTCAACATATGGACATGGTTGACAATAAGATCTTGATACTGAATGGTGTAAGGCTAAATAAATATAACCAAAATTAGTCGAATTCATGACTTCGGGTGATACAGACAATGTATAATTATAGCGTGCACATTTCATAATTAACAATGATCACCAGTATGTGTATGTACATTTACATAGCTGATTGTGAGTCGACAAATTCTAAAACAAAGATAACAAAGATGTAATACAAAATGGATTCCTGTTGTGGGCGTTCTTAATTTCTAAACACACTGATTTTCTCGAACATATATATACATTGCATATTGATAATGCACAAACGGTACGATTTACTCTTAATGTCCAAGGATCCAAATGATCCTGAATGTCCATAAACACATGAATTCCTTGCTTTCTTCAGTCTTCTAACTTCTTTTTCTTCCCAGAAAACAAAAGGACAGATGATCTGTGTCGTTCTTGGAGAAAGGATATAAAGATGCTACTCAGCTACAACGATGACATATGTGCACAGAAAATTTTATACAACACTAACACTATAATAAGCAACTGTTAAATTTAAAAATCTGGGCAAAATACTTAGGAATTGAGGTTTAAATCACAAATCAAGCCAATCAGGTGGCTTGCTTACATGAGTAGAACGATGTATGGCAATGACAGGGGTCTTGGATATTTTCGGACCCTCTTTGGGCATATTTTCCTTTACAATTGGTGCCATTTTAGGCTTGTCAGGCATTTTATTACTAACTGTGTCCTTGTTTAAAGGAATTTCCCTTTATGCTTTCAACTTGAAAGGGATTTTAGACTGACGGAGGTCGATTCTGTTACGTGACACAACCAAACCGGACTGTAACTGGACTTTGTAAGATCTGTCAGATCTTTCTAAAATACGACCAGATTCCCATTTATTGTCCTTTAACACCATGACATCGGCACCTACAAGTAAAGGATGGAGCTGTTTAGCGCTTTTTTCGTGAATCTCCTTGTTCTTTAATGTGTGTTGCTGCAACTCGTCTTGGACCACGTCATTGTTCTTCTGAAATGCGATACATGGTAATAAACCTTTTAAATTTGTGTGAATTTAAAAGTTCTGCTGGTGAGGCTAAGTGAGCAGAAACAGGGGTACAAATGTATTCCAACAGTCCCAAACGCCAAGTGTCTCCACATTTCTTCATGAGGCATTTTACAGTCCTAACAGAATGCTCTGCTGGGTTGCTGGAGTGATGGTACATGCTGGAAAATGAGACTTGGACATTTAAATCCTTCATATTGTTAAGAAATAACAATGCAGTATAGTTTGAACCACGATTGCACCTAATTTCTTTGGAATACCGTACTCACTGAAAATATGGTAAAGCGTGCAGCTGTCTCTTCAGCAGTGTGAGTGTACATACGTCTGACGACGATGAACTTCGAAAACTTGTCTACAACTAACAGATAAGAGTGTCCTTGAAATTCAAAAATATCACTTGCAATGGTGGACCATGGTGATGTTGGCTCGGAGGTTCTTTCTGTTGTTTGTACATATTCTCCTGGCACGAATTACAATGTTGAACAAGATTTTCAATATCTTTGTTAATTTTGGGCCAATATACACATG